>QGQJ01000801.1:0-38173 GCA_003206725.1 Blastomyces emzantsi
GGTTAATGGGGTTGGGGGAGGGGGAAATGTAAGGGTTGTAGTGAGGGTTAGAGGGTTTTTACCTAGAGGTTAGTTTACCGAGCGCGTGTTCTGTCACGGTCCATTTTATGTTCCACTGTGTTGTTCCTCCCCGCTTGTTCTAACGGAATGTTGGGCAAATTTGGCCGATGACAGAGATCAAACGAGGGGCGGAATGTCTTATATCGATGAACCCGGATACTCAATCGACTACCCTCATGGCTCGCCCCAGTTCTGGTCAACAAGATCCAGTGAATGCCAGGATACAGAACAGAGGGAAAGTCCTTGAAGACAGAACGTTCACTTTCGATAATTCCTTTTGGTCCCATGATAAGAATGATGAGCACTATGCCACGCAAGAGGACGTGTACAATTGCCTCGGAGAGGAGTTCCTGGACCACAATTTCGAGGGATATCACACATGTATTTTTGCATACGGCCAAACGGGGTCAGGTAAAAGTTACACGATGATGGGTACGGAAGAGCAACCTGGTTTGATTCCACGGACATGTGAGGACCTTTTCCAACGTATCGAGAGTTCAGAATCGCCTGATATTAGCTACAATGTCCGCGTCTCATATTTTGAGGTGTATAACGAGCACGTTCGAGATTTACTAGTACCACGCACAGACACACCATACTACTTGAAGATCAGAGAGTCGCCAACAGATGGCCCGTACGTAAAAGATCTGACAGATGTGCCAGTACGAAGCTATCCAGAGATTATGCGGCTCATGCGCAAAGGAGATGCTTCTCGTACTACCGCTAGCACGAAAATGAACGACACTAGCTCACGGTCTCACGCAGTTTTCACAATCATGTTGAAACAGATTCATCACGACTTATCGACGGATGAAACCACTGAACGAACAGCGCGTATTAGGCTGGTGGACCTTGCCGGCTCAGAACGAGCAAAAGCAACGGAGGCGACAGGACAGAGACTACGGGAAGGTTCTAATATCAACAAATCTCTCACTACCCTTGGCCGTGTCATTGCCGCATTAGCAGATAATAAACCTGGTCGACTGCGCAAGAATAAAGAGGTGGTCCCATACCGTGACTCTATCCTGACTTGGTTATTGAAGGACAGCTTGGGGGGAAATTCGAAAACGGCCATGATTGCATGCATAGCCCCATCAGATTACGAGGAAACTCTTTCCACCCTGCGCTACGCAGACCAAGCGAAGCACATCCGCACCCGCGCCGTCGTCAACCAGGACCACGTTTCAGCTGCTGAACGCGATGCACAGATTGCCGAAATGGCTGAAATTATCCGCGAGCTTCAGATTAGTGTGAACCAACAGGCTATCAGCAAACGAGAAACCGAGATGAAGAACGAGAAACTAGAAGAGTATCAAGGTCAAGTCGTCAAGATGCAGCGCTTGATGGAAGAGACCAAAATGGTCAGCGAATGTAAGATTCGCCAGCTACAAACGGAGAACGATGCTCTGCGTCGTCACTTGAAGCTTGCGTTGGAGAGTCTTAAAAACCCCATCCCACCTGTTGAAGTAGTCAAACGGAGGAGAGAAAGTGATCTGTTCTCTGTTCCCGAGAAACAGGAGATCGTGGACGGTGTACGGATTATGGATGAAGACGAGCAGGAAAATGGCACACCTATTCCGGAACCCGATTTGGTCTGGGAAGACGGTGATGATGACGCCAGCATTGCTGATGCTTGTGAACTGGAAGCCATGGAGATGCAGGCGCGGATGGAAGAGCTTCTGCTTGATCTCAACTTTTTCAGAAGGAAAGTAGCGGATGATCATGAGCGATTTGGGATCAAGCGACATCTTTCGCCGGCTGCGAACGGTGGAGAGAGGCAGGTTCTTGGGGATGTTCAGTTAAATTAATAATGGAGCACCTTTTCTGTCTGCTATTCATCCCTTTTTGGTTGCAATTTTGTCGGACTTCGTGGCACATTTCCAAGTTTTTCTTTTTTTTCTTTTTTTCCCCCTTTTTTTTCGGTCGTCTGTAGGATAGGGTACTGGCGGGAGTCACTAAACAGCGAACGGGCTGGCAGTCTTGTTTTGTATTTTCTCTTTACAATTGGTCTCCTTCCTTTTTTTCTCTTTTTTTTTCGTTTGCTATATTCTCATCAGGATTCGGGGATCCTTTAAATGTTTGTTTCTGCCTTATCGACCTGCTTTTTCCTTTACATACTAGTTGATATATTATTAGTGAAATGAGCAATGAAGAAATCGAATGAGTCACTAGGGAACGAAGCTGTCAGTGACGTATCACGCATAGCCCGTGGGCTGCAGAAGAGTTATTTAAATGTGGCCTGTATGGCCAGTGGATGTGTTCCTGAACCTGAGTGGAGATGGCCGTTGGTTGGGCATGGAACGGTGTGAAACAAAGGCTGTGTGGTGAGTGAAAGAAATAGAACGACAAAGAGATCATATCTAAATAAATATTGCCATATTATATTTTTTTTCTCTCTCTTGAATTACCTGCAATGTATCACCGGCATACCGTGCTGCGTAGTAAATTTCATCATTCAAAATGGTTCCTCCGCCGGCCTGGTACTCGCGTTGTCGACGATGGGTGCGGAACAAAATAAGCCGCCGCCCGCAGCGATCGACACCAAGCACATCCATGACTCAATCATTTGCCAAAAAAACCACCCCGAACGACTTTCTTCCTCTCCCGCAACACCCCCCACCCGCACAACCAACCGCAGAAATCTCTACAATTATGGATCCTCCACCAAATCCTGCCAAAAAGGCAGACACTTCAACACAGAATACTACTCCTAAAGTGCCAAGTAAACCTAATCGACCGGGCTCTGAAGTTCCAGCTCCCACCACAACCACAACAAACGAGAAAGTGAATGGAGCCCCGCCGGCTGAAACTCCGGCACCGGTAACCACCGCTACCTCTACTACTGATACTACTGTCGTGTCGAAACAAGATAACACTAATTCGCCGGCCGATTCTACCCCCAAGCTCTCCGGCGCGGAGCTAAAAAAGAAGGCAAAGGCGGAGAAGGCTGCAAGGCGAGCGAAAGAGAAAGCAGAGCGCGAGCAAGCATCTGATGCGGTTAGTGGCAATGGCATTGGCAGCGCGAAACAGCAAATAAACCAGCCATTGTCGAAAAAAGGAGGTCCTGGGTCGCAGGCGCAAAAAAATGCTGAGGTGAGTGGTTCGGGCGGGAAGGGACCGAAACAATCAGGTGGTGGAGGTGGTGCTGGTGGCGGGCGACATGGCTCGATTACACATATAAACACTGCGGAATTTTCGAGGAGGAAGAAGAGAGAGGAGGAGGGCATGGGTGTTGGTAAGACCGTTGCTGTGTTTAGCCATTTGTCTTTGCAGAAGCGGAGAGGTACCATTGCAGGGGCGGGAAAGGAGATTCATCCTGCCATTTTGGCGCTGGGGTTACAGATGAGGGATTATGTGATTTGTGGGAGCAGTGCGAGGTGTGTGGCTATGTTGCTGTGTTTTAAAAGGGTATGTTATGGCGGCCCCCTTGTGTATGCCGTTACATATTTTCTATATAGGCTGTTGCAATCAAGCACACTTGCTAACTCAACATAATTGCTTTAGGTGATCGAATCTTATAGTACACCCATTGGAACATCGCTAGCACGCCACTTGATGACACATCTCTCCCACCAAATCTCATATCTTTCGTCCTGTCGACCACTCTCCATCAGCCAAGGCAATGCGATTCGTGCTATAAAACTCGCAATCTCAGCTGTAGACCCATCCTGTCCTGAGGGTGAAGCCAAGGAGTCCCTTTGTGACTTCATCGACGGATTTATCCGTGAGAAGATAACGGTTGCGGACCAGGTGATCGCAAACAGTGCAGCTCAGAAGGTTAATGATGGTGATGTTATTCTCTGTTACGGTGGGAGCAACATTGTTCAGCAGACCCTTCTTACAGCTCATGGCCAGGGCAAAAAATTCCGCGTCTCGATCATTGATTCCCGTCCCCTTTTCGAAGGCAAGAAACTTGCCCGCACACTTGCCAATGCGGGATTACAAGTCCAATATTCGCTCGTACATGCCATTAGCCATGCGGTAAAAGAAGCCACGAAAGTTTTCCTAGGCGCCCACTCCATGACTAGCAACGGCCGTCTCTTCAGCCGCGTAGGCACTGCCCTCGTTGCAATGTCTGCAAAGGAACGTGCAGGCGGCACCAACATTCCCGTGATTGTCTGTTGCGAGACGGTCAAGTTCACCGACAAAGTAGCCCTTGACAGCATTGTTTTAAACGAAATGGCTGATGCGGACGAATTGGCCGCTAGCGAACCTTCTCACCAGATAACGTATCTACCTCCACCACTACTGACAAAACCTACCAAGGCTGGCGCTGCAACAAAGCAAGACACAGAGTCAACGACCGATACCGCCGTTGATCCGAACAACCCTCTCCAACATTGGAAAGAGAAACCAGGCTTACAGCTGCTGAATATCATGTATGACGTCACACCAGCTGAGTATATCGATATGGTCATTACGGAGATGGGTAGTTTACCACCTAGTGCTGTGCCGATCGTGCATAGGATGAGCACAAACTCCTAAATTCGATTGTGCTTGTACGTTTCGTTGTTTCTTAATTTTCAGTGCCCTCCTCCCCTGCTATTTTCCGCTTTCTTCACCTCTGTTTTTCTTTCGGGGTTTCGGATTTCCCCCACATCATTTGCTGTCTATTTCTCCTTTTTTTTTTCCATTTTATCCCTTCAGGTGTATTTTCGTTCCTCCCCCTATTATTCTTTAATTTTCAATTTTTATGGTATATGTTACGGGATAGACAAAGGAAGGGTACCGAAAGCTGTGTTGTTGCGAGGTTGGGCGAAAATTAAAAGCATGGAAACAATAGAAAAAGCAGGGGTTTGTGATATAGGGGACATTGCAATGGAACAGCAGGAATTTTTCTTTCTTACTCTACCATTTTCTTTTCTCTGTGGTTTTTGATTCTTTCTTCCTACCTTACTTTCGGCCCAAGTACGACTAATTTATCAACGCCCTTCTCCGTAATTCCTCTCTGCGCTTCTCTTTTTCTGTTTTTGGCGTCCATTTCTATGTCTTACGCAACATTTCTTAAGAATTTCTCTACCATGTATGTTTTAAGTTCAGTTTAAGGATGAACTATGTAATTGATTTCTCCGATTTCTACTTTGATTTCCGTTGAACGTGGAAAGTCCATTTTCGTCCACAGTGTATACTTATTCTAACTAGTTAGGTGATTTTCCTGGGATAACAGAAAGTTCAACTAGTTTTCATGTATCGGAATATATATACTCGTTCAATAAAATCCGCGTTTTGATTGAAAGAAAGGCAGGGGAGCTTTATATTCACGTGACTATACCTTTATCAGCTCGACACCACCATTTGGACTTGACAACAGCTACTAACAACAGAAATAATCTCCAATTGACTCAAGTATAGGAGCTAACAACTCGCATTCTTAAAAAATAAAGGGTCAAATAAGTCAAAATGGTACGTCACAGATATCAAGGACATAACCCAAACAAACACCTAACACATATGATCCAAAATTAGTCCAAAGACTCCTCCCCAAACCACGTCCACTTCCACCACCCGCGCCTCGCCGACCTCTTCGAGGACTTCAACCGCCCCTACACCTCAATCTTCACCAGCAACACAGGTGCGGGCACCGGAGCCTCCTCCTCCAACCCCACAACAACCACAGCATCAACCATGATCAACAATCCGTCCACAAACCCTTCCTCAACAACCCCGGCCACCATCAACTCCTTCCTCCCCGTCGAAGACATTTACGTCGCCCCGCAACACCAACCTGTGAACCCTGAGGACGAGGACGACGTTGTGCCCGACCAACATGCCGTGTTTGGTATTACGCGCGCCATGGATGCGCGGCGGGAGGCTGTGTGGATGGATTTGGCGCTGGAAGAGCTCATGCGCGGGGCGAGGTTGGCGGAGAGGAGTGGTGGGGCTGGAATTATTGTGGGCGCTGGTGGTGGGGTAAGCGGTGCTGGCTCTGGGGGAATTAGGAGAGGTGGAATAGGCGTTAGTGGTGTCGGTGGTGTCGGTGTCGGTGGCAGTGGGGTAAGGAGGGTTATGTGCCTGAGGTGATGGGTGAGGAGAAGATAGACTTATGCGATTCCGGGATGTTTCTCGTGATGGGGGGTGGGTGTTCTGATTCTCATTTTATAGGCGTTTGGCTTCATTCGCATGCTTTTGTTTCCTAGAGTTCATGGGTGGATGGAGTCCAGGCCTATGATAGGGATGGCATGGTTTTTACCTTTACGCTATTGTCAAGCGGAGCTTTTATGCGCTTAAGATATCCAATTGTTTGAAGCGGAATATTTAAATTCATGGGGCAATGCATTTATGTGATGAATTAACCCATTTGGAAAAATGAACCCGTATGCCTAACGCCCGTCTCGCCAAAATACTAATCCATGGCGCCCATTCGTTATAATGTAGATTTCCGAAATTTTCTTAGATCCTAATCACGTCAACTCTTGCCCGGTCATAGACATTGTGGCCAACTTGTTTCACGTTCATTTCTTCTTCAGTGAACGTCCTCGGATGCAAGGTCATTTGCGCATACGATCCAGCTGCTTTTCGTCTTGACAGCTTGCCAGGATTAATGACGAGGACACCATCAACTACCTAAACAGCGGGCGTATAAGTGAGCAAAAGTTACACAACGGTATTGAAAGATATCAGTTTGTAATACGAAATTTCCAGGGACTAACCTTGACAAACGGAGGCAAAGTACTCGGCGTGATGAGCACATCTGGTCGCGCATTCCACCATTCGCCCAATTTCAAATAACTAATATCGAGCATTGCGCCAGTGGCGAGGCCACCTTCGACTCCAGATTTTGGCAGGTTTTCTCTAGCAGCCGAGGGGAAAACAGGCAAGAAATGGCGTTGTTCGACCAAATATCGTGATAACCTGGTTAACAAGCCACCTTCTGAAGGTTTACCTCCTTGCACTTCCTCTTGTCTTAGTTCAAACAGAACGTCATGAGAGCACATTCCAAACACGCTTTCGTTAAGCGACAGAGTTACTGGGTTTGGAACCGTTCGAACCTGCTTCGTCTGGGATAGGTCGAGATCCCTTTTGGGCAGCTTTTCCTGTGGAAAGGAGACGTGTTTGCTGACTGCATCGCGAACTGAAGGGATAAGGAAGATGCATATACTTGGGACTGCAGACACAAGTTGCTTTATGAGTGGGGTTATATGGCATCGAAATAATGATGATAGGGTCGCATTGTCTGGGTCAAGCCCCTTTACATCTGGCAGGTCAAAATCACCAGATGCGATAAGGGGATGTTCCAGATCCAAGAACGGCCCCGTTAGAATCAAAGCATCGGCATACTCATCGGCCGCTTTGAGGCATAATGCTCTAAGGGGTTCAAAATCGAGATTATCATCCGCTGTGAAAGGTCCGGAAGCTATGAGAATATTTAGCGCCCGTTCTGCATCGTTGTCCCCAAGTCGGTCATTTATCGATTGTATTATTGCCGGTGGGGATGCGGCTGGCGGTAGCAGAGGTGTGGAAAGGACTTCGAAAACTGTGAAATACTCTCGAGAAGCATTTATTCCTCGAAGGGCAACAATTTGGCCAGGGAAAAACTGAACCGAAGGCAATGAGTCCACCTTCAAAGGAACTCGCAGACCCGCACCAATGCGTCTCGAAGTTTCCAAAACCAAGGATGCTGTATTTAGTTTTCCCTCCAAGCTGTCACAGGCGATTCTTCCCACTGCAATAATCTCCTTGGTACTTTGATTTGCTGCACTGCCAAAGACGGTATCGTCCAAGCCATGGTGTTTTTGAATGATTTCCGTAAATTCATATATCATGTTATCTAATACTTCAGATGCCTCGTTTGAATGCATGGACATCGGTTTATAGGCAAATTTCTTCATATCGGTGTTCGCGGCGGGTTTTATTCGTTCGGTTGGGTACGGAGCTATGGGAGGCTGTGGCTGTGGAAGATGGTTATTGATCGTCTCCAATACTTGTCCACTATTTTGTCGTTCAGAAAAAGGGGTCGGTCTGTCCAATAATTAGATAATCTCTCTTTGTTTCAGCAAATTTAGGGGAAATGGATATTTACTGTAGTCGTGCAAGGTCGCCATTCGATGGCCGGATTGGAGTTTTGGAGTCGACGAGAGATTCAGTACGCTTTTCTACCCTGCCCATCTTTGATGCCGTAGGAGTTCCAAAAGCAGCTTTCCTCTTCACAGCGCTGGCACCCGCACCATTTGTGGTGCTGTCTTGTGGGGATGAGGCGAAATCATCGAGCCTTTCGAGATATTAGTCTTTCGTCTACCAGCCAACTGAGTAAGTATGTGAAAGGATCTTCTGCAACCTACATCCCAAAAACATCCCGAGTATTAGCAGCAGCTCGAGGAGTTGCTGAAACAGCATTTCTTTTATCAACTCCGCGCATTTGGGCCTTTCCCCGACTCTCGCGCTCCAAAGTATCTTGAACATCTCTCTTCAGGCCTCGAACAGTATCCAGATTCAGTGTCGTCTCCTCTGCTCCCATCTTCAAGCAGTATGCCTCCCACTTGTACGATAAATCTTGGGCAGACATCGAATGAAGCCGCATAATCGATCGTAGTTCTGCCGCGACATCTTGGGGAACTCCGGACGGGCAAGATGCGGAGAATGCATCATTGAGCTCGCTTTTTGTTTCCTCCATTGTTTGTTCTGGCCTTCCACGTCGATATCAAATTCGTCGTTTATATCTTTCTGTTATATGCACACCACGGCTGTCAAACGTCCAACCGCAACAGAGAAACCTCGACGTTCTTGAATTTCCCGGATCGGGAGACGCGTCTGTCACGCGTTTTTAAGGCCTTGGCATTATTCGACTAAATTGACCACCGACTGAAATTTCTAATTGGTCAATTTATTCCCCGCCTAGGATATGGGATCATCCAATCAAAAGTACCCTCGCCGCCAAGTGGATATCAGCCCCAGCCTTCTGGACAGCTCCTGATTCTGGCTTGCCCTTTTGGCTGGAGCAGACTCTGTTGATTTGGCTTATTTTCCTCTGTTTTATTGCTCAATTGTCAATTGTTATAGAGATGGCCACAGAAACAAACGGAGCTCTAACGCCAGTTGCGGAAACGCCTGCTGCAGCTGCCACGAAGGATGACATAAAACAAGAGCCGACTCCGCAGGACGGGGCCAGCAAGCCAGAACCTCAGGATTCAGAGAGTCCTCTAAAAAATGAAACTCCCCAACCTCCAGCTACAACCGCAGGCGAAGCCATGAAAACACCGTTTACATCGCCCCTGGAGTCCTGCAAACCAGAATCTCCCCCCGAGTTGACTTCTGATCAACAATCGAAATACGAGGAGCTTCTTAAGACCGTTTCTGAATGGACAACAATCCCAACTACGACTGCGAAGAATGCTCCCACCGAGCCTATTACGGACGATGACCGCATGTTCATGACGCGGGAGTGTCTGCTTCGATACCTTCGGGCTACCAAGTGGGACTTGACCGCTGCCATCAATCGTCTCAGGGGGACTCTTACCTGGCGTCGTGAATATGGCCTTGCCAAACTTACACCGGATTATATTTCGGTTGAGAACGAAACAGGCAAGCAAGTCATTTTCGGATACGATGTGAACGCTCGACCATGCCTGTATCTGAACCCAGCCAGACAGAACACGGCGTACAGCGAACGACAAGTGGAGCATCTTGTTTTTATGTTGGAGCGCGTTATAGATCTAATGGGACCGGACCAGGAATCTCTAGCATTGCTGGTGAATTTCAGTGACACACGATCAGGGCAGAATTCGACTATTGGTCAGGGCAGACAGGTGTTGAGCATTCTTCAAAACCATTATCCAGAACGCCTAGGTCGGGCACTCGTTGTCAATAGTAAGTTAAGCTCTTCAACCGCGCGCGCGAGGGAAAATTCATGAGCACCCTGGCTAACCCATAAACAGTACCTTTCTTGATTCACGGATTCTTCAAGCTTATTACTCCCTTTATTGACCCTCTGACGAGAACGAAACTCAAGTTCAACGAGGACCTCAGCAAACACGTTCCACCTTCGCAACTGCTCAAGAGCTTAAACGGAGAAGTGGAATTCGAGTACCACCACTCCACGTACTGGCCAGCCCTGAACGAGCTGTGTGAGCAACGACGAAAGGAGTACCATGAGAGATGGGTCCAAGGCGGTAAAGTTATTGGAGAGCACGAAAACTACCTAAAGGGTGGGTCCGATAAAGGCCTCAATGGGAGCAAGGCGGCAGTTGCAACGATCGAGGAAAAAATGAAGCGTTTGGAGGTCAATCTCCCACAAACCAACAACGACCAATCCGTCGAGGCTATCACCCCAGCATAGACGGAGTTTCGCCTCTTCATGATTCCCCACTAGCGCGTTATATTTCGGGTGTTTTGATGTTTTGATTTTCTTCCCCCGTTTTTTTTTCTTTTCGCTCTCTCTTTCATGAATTTTCCTTCCATAACAGTTTATTCCCAATTGTTTTTTTTTCTTTTTTTGCGGAAATAGATGGAGTGGTTGGTGAGGTCTAGGCCATATGGTTCTACGAGGGCCTCTTTTTGGTGAATAGATATTTGATGCTTTTTTATTTTATTTTAGAGAGAGAGGCGTGCGAGTTGTCAGATTCTGGGCATACCTAGGCAAAGCCATATATAGACCGGCCTGTACTTTTCGGGAAAAAAATTAATTTCATTCATGCTGTGAACCGTATGCTCTACCTGCGCAATCCAGAGTGGTGAGAGGGGATTAGTCCAAATACCCGCTGCATTCCAACTCAGATAACGGAATATGGTTGACGATGATATATATTCCCTACCTACATCTCTCCTAACCCGCCTCCGTGAAGAAATGCCTTATCAGCATCATTATCTCTTATCGAACCTTATTTGGCGGGGTCGGAACATCTGTTGGTCCGTGACTCAGCAGCATCCATCGCTATCCAACCACGCCCGACTCACCCGTGCATCTGGGCAACCTTTAACTATCGACTACCATTTATTAACTGTTAACTTGCTCGCCCTGCTTAATGTCTGTGCTATAGCTCCAGCTACCCCCGAAACATATATCTGGGCTGCGCGAGTTTAACCGCTGTACCTGCAATTCTGTCGTATCGGTACATCTACTTCCTTTCCCAGACCAACTAACTCTCTTTATCGTCGTTGTTGAAGGGCGGTTTTGCAACTACATGACCGCTCGACTTCCATACCCACCTTTGGCCCAGCTCGTTCCCTCAGTTGGGTTCTACCTGCGAACGCCCAATCCCACTACGACGATTGCAGCAGCTGTTTCTGGAGTGAACCAAGCCAGCTAGGGGGTTCCTGTTCTCCCGGGCCCCTCTCTATGCGGCGGTTGTCACCAACAGATCAGATCTGTTCCGTCCTCTCACCAACAAAATGACCGACGATGCCCTAGGCCGACCACATACAGCTTCGCCGAGGCCTGCCAGCATTACTCCCTCCGCTAGTACGTTGGCAGGAACGGGCCTTCGAAGTGGTCACGAGGCGGGTTTCGTGCAGCCGTCTTCCTATCTCCGACCCCGAGGTCTATCCCGCCCCATGACTCCCGCTCCACCAGAACGAGCTGTCGACCGCGATGAAAGATTAGTGCTGGTAAGAATATCCGTGATTTTCTTCCTCGTGTTGTTTTAAGCTTTTAGTTTGCTCTGCGACTTTCGCTTCCCCCCCTCCCTCAGTAATGGGTCTAATGCGGGGTCGGAGCTGTACCAACCCCCATCGGAGTGGGGGAAATTCAAAACCACCAATCGACAAGTGAACGTGGATATTCTTTTTGCACTTGTTGTCCTATTCTGCTCAAGGAAGATAATAGAGAAGAGGAGACAAGAATATAAATTTATTTTTCCATCCTCTAGGGCTTGTGGCTAACATGATTCCTTGCTGTTATGGCAGCGCGAAGTGCGAAACCTCCTCAAAGACCATACCAGCTATGACATCTTACCTCTTAGTTTCCGCCTCATTATCTTTGACACCTCCCTCTCCGTGAAAGAGAGTCTCAACATTTTGACCCAGAACGGTAAGCTATACTGCGGACGGTCGCACCACCGTTCAAGGGGGGTGGTCATAGAATATGCCTGCTAATGATAACCGGCGAAACTTCTACAGGAATTGTTTCTGCTCCACTATGGGACTCTACCACCTCAACTTTTGCCGGCTTACTCACCACGTCAGATTATATCAATGTTATTCAGTACTACTTCCAGCACCCAGCCGCATTGGCGAAAATAGACCAGTTCCGCCTGACCAGTCTTCGTGGTGCGTTGGTTCGCTTTAGTACTAGCCTCCATTTCATCTTTTCGCATATGCTAACTGGTCGTAATAGAAGTTGAAAAAGCCCTTGGTGTTGCACCACCAGAAACTGTTTCAATTGACCCTGAACGACCGCTTTATGAGGCATGCCGGCGGATGCTCTCCTCCAGAGCACGTAGGATACCGTTAGTGTCGTACGATTCTCAGACTGAAAGACCCTTGGTAGTCAGCGTAATCACGCAGTACCGCATTTTAAAGTTTGTAGCTGTGAACGTTCCTTCAGCAGCGCAAAAGTTACGAAAACCCTTGAGAGAAATAAATGTCGGGACTTACGAGGACATTGTAACTGCCACCATGGACACACCTGTCATTCATGTCATCCACAAGTTGGTCGAGCGCAGCATATCCAGCGTTCCCATCATTAACTCAGAAGGTGAGAGCCCCCACCATATATACTCATTTGCTATATTCAAGAATGCATTGACTTATGTTTTTTTTTCTCGTTTGGCAGGCGTAGTATACAACGTTTTCGAAGCCGTCGATGTCATCACCTTGATAAAAGGAGGAGTATATGATGACCTTAACCTTGGAGTAGGCGAAGCTTTGAAAAAGCGCCCGGTTGTAGGTCCACACTGCCAGTCGTATTTCTCATGAACCAGCAACTTACATGCTTTTATCCTTAGGGTTTTCCCGGAATCTATACTTGTTCGCCTGACGACGGCCTTGATACCATACTTGCCACAATTAGTCGGTCACGGGTTCATCGTTTGGTTGTTGTGGACGACCATTTCCGCCTCAAAGGCGTTCTCGCATTGAGCGACATTCTACGCTATCTCCTTCTAGAGGGCGAGCCAGACGAACCATGATTCAAAACCACCTAGATTAATAAAAGGATCAAATCCTTTCAGATATGCATGGGGCGCCGGAGTCATTTGCCTCTGCTCTTCGGCTGGTTTCCTTTCCTTTCTTTTCTTTTCTTCTCTCTTTTTTTTAAGCTGGAACGGAGTTTGGAAGGGCAAAAATAAACCCATGCATTGACTAGATCTTGTAATTGATTTTTACCTAACGAACGTGCAAGGTACGTTACCTACCTCGTCAGGTATGGATTTTATTGACGGACTTCCAATTAACTAGGTTTATTTCTTTTCTTTTATTTGTTATGGTTTGGTTTCCATTGGAAGCGAGCATTGGCGTTTAATGTTGGAAAAGAACGGGTGCTTCATCTTTCCTGTGTCGGATTGCTTCTTCGCCCGGTTCATTTTCTTCTCCCAATTGTTTAATTATTTGGTTTATGGTTGACCATGGCAGGAATATGAGGCCGCACTTCTGAATCTAGCATCTTCATTTTGCTTCATGTTGCATGCGTTTTGTCATTTCCTATTTTTCTTTGCATTTCATTTACAGAGAAGATCGGTACGGTCTTTTACACAGTCTGTGTATCTTTCAAGCAATGCAGTTCCCATCATCCCCAACTATCGAACGATCACCCACTAAATGGATCATCACGCCCAGGTACGCCTCTGTTGTCCATCTATTGTGTCCCTTCATCAAACGACGTTGCCCGCGGGGAGCGCCGTTCCTTCCCTCAGTGTGGGTCGTTCTTGCCCTCGTCCCTACGGCATAAGTTTGTTTGCATTTGCTGTTGATATTTCTCTCTATCAGCCGTATCCAGTCCTTTTGCACCCTTACACGTCTCCATTTCAGGTTTTGCCAACCTCGTCGACCAATTGTTCTTCGATATCTACGAAAAAAAAAGAGCATCCAAAATTGAAAAATGGGCATCTCGGAAGCTCTACGGTACTTGTCGCGGTTCTATCGCAGACGTTCGAAACATAAGCGAACGAATTCCACCACTTCACCAATACAAACAGAGCCTACTATCAATGATCCAAAACATGCGCAAACAAATCCTTTCGTCACGGTCATTGAACCGAGACAGGAAGATCTGAAGGTAACAGACAACCTACTTAGGAGCGCATCAGATCAACAAATAGGTGAGAGTCGACTGGCTCAAACTTTGGCCCAGCCTCCTGAGCACCAAGCTGTTCAGGACAGTGAATACCCCATCGAACTAGTTAAAAAGGCCAGTACACCGTCAAAATCAGCTTTCGAGAACCTCCAGATCGAAAAATCGGGTGGTCGCAGCCAAGGCTCGCCCATCCGTATATCTCAAGCTTCGAATAATGATGAAGACGACATTTTACCAGCAAGTAGACTGTCGATTGGGATCGGAGACGAGCATCACAAAAGCACCGCGGGTTTATCCAGAAGCAAAGATGCTTGTCTTGAATATAACCTGGAAAATAAGCCTAACGAGTCAACAAGACAACTCAGCAACCAGACATTGTTGTCGGATGGATCTTGCGCGACTGTCCAGCGTAACCCATCGAAATGTTGCCGGAGCCCAATTGCAACCGTAGACTTCAGGATTCCATCCGAGAACGATAGCCCATTTTCAGATAGACATGCCATACGGAGCCGACCCGACATGTCCAGTTCGGACGATGTGTTAAAGCCTAGTGGACCGCTTGCTTTTGTAGAACGTGGCCCGAATTCTTGCTCGAGTAGCGAACCGCATCGCCCAGCCACCGGGAGAGTGCAGCCAGCCCATGCGCCAGGTCCACCCAGAATACCTAGGCGCTCATCAGATATCGTATCCAACAGAATAGTATCCGGCACACCTGTCCCGCAAAGGGACACCCTTCGTTTCGCAGCCTCGAACCGTCTCCATACCTCCGTTGAAGTGTTGGAGATTGTACTACCCTCCAAAACCCAAGACGAAGCTCCAAATCTAGGTGAGAGAGATTAGAATTTAATAGGCTAAGCACTTATGCTAACCATATAACTTATTCAGTGGAAGGAGACCGCTTGCCCAAACGTTCCGATTCCTTCCTTGGCCGTATTCGGAGCGTCAAGTCGAACTTGGGCCTAAACCGCAAAAACAGTAATAGGAGAGCACTGCGTCGTATCCAAACCTTTGCCAACCTACCGATACAATACTATATCGGCGAATTGAAGGGGAAAAGATTGGAAGATCTGGCCCGCCTTGGAGGACTAAGTTATCTAGATTTGCCCGAGGGGTACGGTCCTCGTAAGCTAGCATTGCCGACATGTTTCGCTTCGACAATGGGCTACCTTTTAGAAAATGGTATGTTTTATTTTGTTAGTTTAGAAGAAAATCTCAAACTAATGCAATATTTTAATCACAGGCATCGGCATTTATAACCTGCATGAGAAACATGATGATAATGATGTCGTTCTTTCGCTATACAATGAATATGCCCACCAGGTGCTGTCCGCAGCGATGAGAAAAGATACAATTGACAAAACTATGAGAGCCGTCAGACAACCAAATGCATTGGTACCACCACCTGATAACCCCTCTGGAAGCAATACAAGATTTATACATGATGTTTCCACAGTGTTCAAACACTTATTATGTGGTATACCTGGTGGCATTCTGGGATCTGTGTACTTAGGCAAAATGTTACGACGAATTCAACAACATGAATTCAAAACCTCCTCCGTGATTAAAGATCCACACCGAATGGGGTATCGCCCCGATCTTCCACTTCCTAAGGCTGCCAAAATCCGGTTAATCGCACTTGCCCTGGCTGCCTTAACGAATGATATGCAATTGGACCTTATATGTGCTGTCTTCGGCCTCCTTGCTTTCACAGTTGATGAAAACGCTAAGATCCGCAACGCGCCCGATTATAATAACAGCTGCTTTATTCTTCCAGATTCCGATTCGTTGGATGGGATCTTTAGTTTTGTTCTTGTAGAACCGAGGTCGACTGTATTAACCCCTGACGAAAACTTTATTCTAAGAGACCCTGGAGTCTATTATAATGGTCTAGTGAAAATGATCATTGATCACTGGAAGGACATTTATGTGCAGTTGTCATGGATGGAGGGTTTTTAGTTGACCTTTTTCCTTGTTTCTGTTGGTTTGTTTTTTGCATTAATTGTATTTTGTTAAGATTCTCTATTGCATTCTTTTAGCCGTTTTTTTAAGTGCGCTTTGGTCGAAAAAAGAGAAACATGAGTATTCTTATACTATCTTCTGCACTTACAAAGGTTGGATCGCTGCATTAGATTGCATTATATAGCCATTAGCATTAGGAAACTGATGTCTTAACTTGATGGCCAAGCGGTGTTCGTCGGATGTGGCATTGTTACGCTCCCGCGCCCTTTGCTCCCCGAGATTTTTTCATGACTTGATGTGATGAAGCAACTGAACAGAGACCGGTAAGATCTTTAGTTTGAGACCTGATGGAGCTACAGGATTTGCATGTAGAAAACCTTCATTGATTTTTCTTCTGCATAAAATCAGTCTGAACCTTACCCCTTTTTCAAAATAATAACTTAAACCCAGGAGGACTTAACTTCTAACTCATCGCTTATCAGGCCGAGGTCCATACCTCCTAATTTATTAAAAGAAATAAAAAGAAATGACGGGAGAGAGATCGGGGTACGTTAGTAACACAAGGTAGGCAAGAAAGAAAAGCCCCCATCCAATTCATCCAATTTATTAGAAGATATAGGAGGGAAAATAGTGAAAGGAAGATTCATAATATCATTAACAAGAGGTAATGGAGGAGAATGAAAATACACATCCTTTCCAAAAAGTTCAACCAAAAAAGAAAATAACTAAGAAAAACAAAAGCGTCACTGTCATTCATCCTTCGCCGCCAGCAAAATTAGTCATTTAGCCGGACACCCCCATCATCGTCGATATCCTCTTCATCATCCGAATTGGAAGATTCGAGAAAAGAGCCCAATGGTGAGTTTATACTACCCGCACTACAGGGTCCAACGGTTGTGGGACAGCTGGCAAGCCTGAAGAACTGATGTTGGCTTTCGATGGTGCTGGGGAAAATATTGGCAGCGATTGGAAGAGGGATTTGACCGATGCCTGCTATCGTCATACGGTCAGTGTTAGGGAATAGTACCTACGGAATATCATTCGCAGATTTAAATATATTCCGTACCTAGCCCTCCTTCTGCCCCTATCCACGTACAACCACTTTCTATCACCGATTTCGGTTTCTTCTGTATCGTAGCTGACGATGAAACACTTGTGCGGGAGCCGATGTGTTCAAGGCCTGAAATATTAGAAAATAGTCAGCGCTGCCATATTCCCCAAACTGGAAGAAGATAAAAAGGAGGCCAAATGAAAGAATTTTACTCAAGCCGCCATCATTTCCTCCAATTTCTTCACCCCACTCACTTCCTACTACCGTCGACTGCCCGATCCTTGCTGCCGTGGATGTAATCCCAGTGCACGAGTCCGGATGCCAGTTAGACGGCTTTTGTTTCTCTGAAATCTGATGCAGTGCATCCCTCCGTATCTCCTGAATCATAGCGTTCAAAATATTGCGCTGGCGAATTTGGCTCTCCTTGTCTTCTTCGCCATTTGCATCACCAGCGTCGATCCTGACATTAACATCGGGAGGACGCCAGTTCAGGTAGATCTTGCAGTGGGATGCAGGCTCTTCGAAGTTACCTGGGTGGTGTCGGAAATATAACTTGCAGCAGTAACAGGCGGGCTTGCTACATGCGATGTATCGGTCAGAGTCATCGAACTGCAGTCTTTTTTCGTGAAAATGCTCTAGTACTTGGATCTCTGCATGGACGAGTGGGCGAATGGTTGGGTCCGTGTAAGGGATCAGGAATCGGTAGGATATCTGGGTCGTATCATCCATCTTTCGCAGTTCCTGCTGGTAGAATTCCAGCTGCGGAGATTTAGCGGGAAGCATCCGGACAAGGACTTTGTCCAGTAGGGTCTTTTCGCGGACGGCGGCTTCGTCGATTGGCGGGAGCCATTCTGCGCGTGCCGGAGTAGTGATGGCACAAACGCTGAATCCATCAAGTATGTGTCTGAGTTTAGATGCGTTTGAGACGAGAAAGTTCGCTGCTCGAATGTGATGGCCTAGACGTCCGATGTAGTGATAGAGCCGGCTGAACTTGTGATGGATTGCGTCATTGCTGGTTTTGTAAGGGGGTTCAGCACTCAACTCTTTCATCTGTTGCATCTCTTGTGACTTTCGCTTCTCAAAAGCGAGTTGGCATAGAGGTACTAGATCATTTGGATCCGAGTTGCAAAATCCTCGTAGCCATAGCTCGAGGCCGCCCACTGTTATGTGTTAGATTATACCAAAGAAATTTAACACCAAGGGCATTTTTGAAACATACCGGTTTCCTTGTTTGCTTCTATATATTTCTTACATCCGTCCAACTCTCGAGAGAAGAGTGACCGATACTTCTTAATCCGTCTGGAACCGAAAGAAATGCATAATTTAGCGATGGCTTCCTTATCCCCTTGGGTTGGGGCTTTTGCATTTGCAATGAGTTCCAGTGTTTGCAAGAGGATTTTGAGAAATGGAATGATCTTTGCAGCTGGCGATGTATTTGAGGCAACCCAGAACGTGGAACCTTGCGGAGTTGACTCCAATCCGATAGCAGTGACTGTGTCACCACCCTTATCATAGTCGCAGACATATGCCAGTTCGTTCAAAAAACTTCGTCTGCAATCTCTGACACTGGATTTGTCTAGAGGTGACAACAGCAGGGGATTTGTATGAATGCCTCTGGTGGAACCTAGGGTATGTAAAAGAACGAGAGGTTCATAGAAGCGACGGAGGAGGCGTTCGCGCTTGTTGGGATACCGACGAAATATTTCAGTGGAAGACGATGCACTCTTTTTCCTAGGAGGTTTTTTACGTTTTCCCGCCATTGTAGCGCTTTTTGTGTAATGCAAGTTTCAAGTATGCTGAATATAACAAAATTGCTGTATATTCGAAAGATTTATGTTTGAAATAAGCAGCATCTATATATATATAGATATATATTCTTGACATCGATATCCTCCATCAGGCCTCAGCCAGACGAACACGTTGGGTGTATATATTGGTTAGAATTTGGCGCGCCACCGTTCCCCTCATTCATGGTGAACTGGCTTGAGCTGCATGCACGAACGACACGCACGTAGCTCTGCCACCAATCACGGTTAACCTTGGGAAACGCAATGCCTGCTGGGCTAGAGGGCTTGTAATGGAACAAGGGTTGGTAAGTCCCTCTGTGTACCTGTGACCGCGCCTGATAACTCCTCAAGAGCTTGGGAACAGATCAGTAAATACGTCAGGACATAGAGGAGACAAATATATGGCCCGGCCATCGAACGCTCTCAAGTAGGATGCCGGCTCAACATAGAATAGCATTCCTTTTGGCGGAGCCAGCTTGTTGAACAGGGCTGAAAAGAAAGACTTTCAATCTGCAAAAAAAAACGATCCGATATTGTGACTGACGCGTCTTCAAAATTGGTCCTCGTCTCAAAGTTCCCGTCTGTTTTCATTTTAGTTCATCTCGTTAGCAAGGCCATAAGTTACATATGCTGGGTTCAGGAAACTCATGACCGTAGAAAGCGTTCCGTTCCCGTCGAAGGGCTCAAACGACGTGTGTCTCAATGGCGAAAGAACAGGAAAACTGGCTCCGCGTTAAGAACGAAAACCATGCAATGTTGAAATCGGAAGATCAAGGGGCAAGTCAGTGTTGTGGTGTGGACGTGGATAGAGGTTGCGGTGGTTAGAGCTGGACGGTTGGTTAGGGTTAGGGTTTGGGATTGAGCGCAGAGCAAAAAAAAAGGGGGCAAAGTTTAACTGCTCGGCTTCAACCCCCAAATTCCCAGATCGTTTATATTGCAGAAGGCAAAACCTCTCTTGGGTGGTGTGACAGCAAATGTCACGATAGGGATTGCAATGTAAAAAGATATCTCTCTTTCCAATCCCATCTATTGCGCGTCTTGAGCAGATCACTGGAGTTCAGAAACAAACGCCGTTGCATCAGCGAAACCATGACCAGAACAGGCGAAACGGCTATGCAATCCCTTCTATCAATTGACGGATCAACCTGTCAACTATCCTGATTAAGTACTCTATTCGGGAAAATGCACAGAAAAAGGGAAATCAAATCATGTCGGACGTGGCATGGTCCTCCTAATCTCTGGTAGCATTATGAGCAGGATATCTTCCTGGCCCACCGCTCACATCTTTTTTCGTTTATTTTCTCTCATTCTCTTCAACGCCCATATTTTCTTATTTTTTTTTTCCGTCTACAGGTTTAGGATTTCTGTCTGAAACTCTTCTCTTCTCTTCGCTTTAATATTTCTACTTTCCACTTTGGAAGTGGCTGGCCACTTTTTACCACAACATTCATTCTACCTTTATACAACAGAGGGGTTAAGATGAAGCCAGAAATCATGAAAAATATTCTCCTCGCCCTTCCACTCCTTGCAATGGTTACCTCCGGCAGGACTCTCTACCCTCGTGATTACTTGGCTACCCGAGAGAAGGAAAGCCTGAATACCCTTCAGAGTAACGGGGCTGCTGAGCCTCCAGTAATCAATGGAGCATCATTCCAAAACTTGGGGCATACCCAGCAGGATGCATGTAATGCGCAATTCAACAACTGTGTCGATGCTGCCAGCGTCGCGGAGTGCCAGGAGCAGAAAGGTATGTCGAAACCGTCTGACTCCCCGCGAAAGATCTAAGCTGGATTGTTCGGAAAATAAGCAAGATGTCTAACCAATTATGTGGCAATGGTAGCTGAGTGCGCTGCTGCGCCGGATGCAGTGGCTACCGGACAGGTACAAGGACAGGTTCAGAACCAGCAAGTTGATGGACAGCGTCTCCAACAAAGCCAGGCCGCTCAGGATGCCCAACAAACCCAGAATGCTCAACTGGCCCATGGACAAGATGCTCGGGGCCAGGGTGCTCAGCAAGATAACCGCACCCAAGATGTTGGAGGACAAACCGTCGGTATCGCCGGTGCTACCGGTATTAGTGCCGCCCAGAACGCCGTCTCCACGGGTGGCGCTGTGGCTGCGGGTGCTGATGTTGGCTCCGAATGTGCGCCGCCCATTGCTGCCGCTAGGCGAAGGCGCGACGTTGTTCGACGCTCCCTCTGAATGTAATTTTAGGAGGCAGGAGTGATATGTCCCCCGTGCGGTGGGAAGGAATGGAGAAGGTTGGTGTATTGGGTTTGGATTTATAGGACGATTGTTGGGAGGGAAGTGGAGGGAAGGGAGCAGGTAGGAACGCATAGGGCGTAGGGTATATGACGGCATTAAGGTCCTTTTTTTGTTATCGTGAGCAAATCTGGTGAGACGTGGGTGTGCACGACATCATCTTTCTGAGGGCGTCCGAGACAGTACCGCTAAGTACCATACTTCGTGGTGTACTTTGATGTTTGCCATTGATGCATACCTCTTATTACCCCTATGTTTTAAGCTATATCACTGCTGTAGTGTATTCCATTAGTAGCTTAGTAGCTAAATCCGTTTGGTATTGCGAGGCAACGTTCCTTTTCCTATGTACTGTAGACTTTATATTGTCGTCTTTTATATATCATTTCTATCTAACTGACGAAATTGTTTGGAAGATAAATAGATGTAAATTACACACAAAACCTATTGCGAGAAATGGAAACAAAACAGCGCAAAGAAAACAAAAGAAGTAGCGTACAAGTGCCAAATTCAATGTCCATGCCATACTTACCCTGTCACGTAAACCAACCACCCATCCAGTTCTGCATACTACGCTCCACCACTGAGCTTTCTCTTCACCACTTCCAAATACTTCTCCCGCACCCCATCCTTATGTCCCCGCTGGCTTACAAATTCGTCCACAGCCTTATCTGATCCTTCCTGCTTGCGTGCAAATTCGAGAATCTCCTTCTCACTTGGCAGGGCGAACCGCTGATGTGGGTATTCCATATAGTCCGCATCGGCGTTTAGGAGTGGCATTCTTGTGTCGCCGGCCTCGATGCGGAAGAACTTATTGACGGCCTCATCAGTGACTTCCTCTAGTGTGGCAGGCTTCCAGGCCGGTTGGGTTGGTGGCTTATTGACCAGACGAGCGGTGACGCCTTCAACGAAATCTGGATGGGCCATGAATTTTTGTGCGATTTTCTCTTCACGCTGAAAGGTTTCCGCAATAGACCATGTGCGGCCGATGCGGAGTTGGCGGAGGGTTACTTTTAGTGAGGTTGGGGAGCGAGAGGCAAGTGTTTTCAGGGTCTTCTCAGCCCATTCCTTGTTGACCTGCTCGTTTTGGAGTCTGCTGATTATTTCCTCCATGGTATCTGCGGAGAAGCACTGGTCAACGGATTCGCGGATGCTACTTGATGGGAAAATTGGCTCCTCCTCCTGTGAAGGCAGACCGGTGGAAAACTCGGAAATGGTGCTGTTGACAAGGTCGAGGCGTTCCCCTAGGCTAGCAGTGTCCTTAAAGACTAGTTCAGATAGTCGTCCAGTTAGGTTGGCAAGAATGCTTGAATGGAGATAATGGGTGGCCACGCCGGCATAGAGGGTTTGCACTCCAGTTAGTCTTTCAGATGTCAGGGCTAGGTAGGTTCCTAGCTCACCGTCCAGGCGAGGTAAGAAGAACGATCCACCGACATCTGGGAAAAATCCAATTGTAGTTTCGGGCATGGCGAAAACAGTTCGTTCAGTCGCAATCCGGAAGGGCGCATGTACACTGAGTCCGACCCCACCGCCCATAGTGAATCCGTCCATAATGGAAATGTATGGCTTGCTGTATGTCGCAATGAGGTGATCAAGTTTGTATTCGAGGGAAAAGTACTCAGTGGCCTTCTTCTGGCCATCTGGTCCTTCAGCACATTGTTCAGCAAGAGCTGCAACATCGCCGCCAGCACAGAATGCTTTCGATCCGGCACCGGAGATGATGATAATGTTCGCGAGTTCGGATTTTTCCCATTCCTAAATCCCATTGTTCGGTTATTTAGCTCGTTCCCGGAAAAGTTTTGGGTTCGCAGAATAAAGGAGCACGTCGCGTACCTTTAGCCTAGGTGTAATCTTTCTTGCCATCGAGCCATTCAAAGCGTTCAGTTTCTTGGGTCGATTGAGCTCAATGTTGCGCACTCCGAAAAGGCTACTGAATAGGACGTCATCTAGTTCGTCACCAGGGAGTTCTCTGGGTATCTCTGCTGCGGCTGTAGACATCTGTTATGACAATCACGGAGGATTAGTAGCCACACAAACGAACATTGTATGTATACGCACGACTATCAGGACCATACCTTTGACAATCCAGACCATGCTGGGGCCGCCAATTTGGCTCTCAAAGGCATCCTGGTTGCGGGACGGGGAGAGAACCAACTTAACGGCGTGGAGGACCGCGGGCAATGAGGTCGAAGGAACATCAACGGCGATCGACTGGTGCAGGGTAATTTAATAAGATATTATAGGGATGCACATGTACAACGAATTGCCGTGGGGTTGTTGTGTGCCTAGGTAAATAACTGTTCAGCAGGAAATAGTTGTGGTGGTTGCGGCAACGATGTTGTCGGCATTGACGCTGGAAAAATTGCTCCGGCTCGGCGGCGGATGGTGCAGCACCATTCTCCGCTTCGGTTGACATCGGCGACGGGATCGTTCTCGGCCAGCGATTACAACAGCAACTATGCTGGATTCATTCAGCTGAAATAAGTGGATGATGTCAAAAATATAACTACGAATTCACTTAAATATATACATTTAAGAGTTGGAAAAAGGCTTCAAATCGTACACGCTGTGGAGCGAATCTGAGGCTTAGTATCTTGACCATTTCCTACGACTAAATATAAAATATAACGCAAAACCACAATGAAATAGTAGAATAGACACCCGGTCGCCGAACTATCTTACAATCAGATATGTTTAATCCCCAATATATCATCACGCCCGTGCAGGCTTGGTTTTCAGGTCACTAGAATGACGGAATAACATTCGATCCAGGGCCGTTTTCTCAACGATTAACCGCCCCGTTTCAAGGAGGTCTTTCACATCCACGTCTTCCCGGTCCAATACTCGCGCATGCTGTCCAATTTGTGCGACAGCCTTAAACAGTCTTTCCTTCTTCACCTCCGTAATCATCAACGACCGTCCAAACCCCTTGCCCCATTGGTTTTTCTCGAAAACGTCGGTGAGCCAGTACGGGCTGACTTCTCGTGGAAAGGTGATGTTGTCATTAACGATAATAAGCTGCCCCCGTCGATAGCGGTAACTCAGAGCCGTCCGCCATGCCAGGTCGTAGACTTTCTTTGGAAGCCCCGTTGAGAAGTCCCGAGGATGGGGACCATGGGCAACACCACCACCTCTCAACATTGGTGACTTTTTATCTCCCAGCCGCGCTCTGCCGGTGCCCTTCTGTGGTCGGATTTTCCGCCCGCTACCGCGGACGTCGTCTCTCCACTTTGTACTGGCTGTCCCCTGTCGAGTTTTGTCGCCCTCGTAAACAACCGCTCGATGTAATATGTCCCGCCGCAATGGTAGAAGAAGGTGCTGATGGCTGTATTCAAGAAATTTAATGGGTTCCATAGTCGGAAAGTCGTAAAGGGTCGCAACCGCAGGCGCGGGATTCCATACAGGTTTTGGAATGTCATCGGGATTCAGGGATTGGCCCGCAACATGCGCATCTGCGAACGCAGTCAAAGGGGAAACGCTTGGAATCTCCGTCTCTGTAGTCATAGGCCGTGATATATTTTTGGGGACGCACTGCTGCTCACTGAATTAGCCTGATTAAAAGAAATATGAAGGACTCTTCGGGTTTTCATCGTACAGTTGGCGCCGCGAAGCTGCTGGTGAACCCATTGTAACTGCGCGTGAGCCACCTCAATGTTCCCAGCGGCTTGCTTCCAGACATTGTGAGAATGGTATCCCACGCAGCTGAAATAGTAGAATCGTCGTTGAGGGGTTGCGTGAATGATTGAATGCGAAAGAACCGGGCATGGACGTGAGGCTTTTTTGAAGATTTTGGATCTGGCCCGATTTGGCGCTAGTGCCCATTGGAAAAAAAGTTTGGTCGCCAAACCCTCATCGCAACAACCAGCAACCACCTCCATCACCACCACAACCACCACGTTCAACGCCACGAACAGAATCCCATAATGGCGCATTGTGAACTGGCCTCAAGGCCACTGTTCCAATGCCTACGGCACACATACAACAAGACGTTACTCGTAACCCAACTTTCGCCTACCCGCGCCTTCTCATCTACACCCACGACAAAAGATGAGGCTCAACCAGAAACTCCTCGAAGCCAACCCTTCTACAAAGCTCCAGATCCGGCGCTGGTAACGAGTCCCCGGTTGGAGCGAAGGCTTGTCCGAACTGGCAATCACCCAATTGGGTCCCGTCGACGTCGAGCGGCCCTCCAAGACTCGGCCAATATCCCCTTCGAGCTGTTGCCATATCAATGTTTCCAAGAGGCCCGCAAAGTCTTGTTGGAGGATAGGGAGGAAAAACTCAAGCAAATAGAAACAGAGCGTGGTAGAATAACGAGACTACGTGCGGCCGACCCTGCGACTGTGGGAGGAGAGCTTCAAAAAAATAACCGCCTGAGGAGCATGGAGAAGCACTTGGAGCACTTGAAAATCCTGGCGGATATCAATGATCCTGTGGTTAAAAAGCGATTTGAGGATGGACTCGGTATGTTTTGAGTGATCGTAAGCTTGTGCTTTTACAATGGAAACTAATATCGAATAACCAGGTGACATGAATCGGCCGATTTATCGATACCTGGCCGATCAAAAATGGAGGGATTATAGACGGAAGATCATCCTTCAGCGTATAACCCAGATGAAGGTGATTCCTGATGTCCTTCCTCACCTAGATCCCATTGTCGATGTGAAATTGGCTTTCGGCAGGCGACCAATACCGCCTGGTGAATTCGTGGATTCCCGAGTCAGCTCGCTGCCAGCCAAACTAAATGTCCAGAGCTTTGAGCGGGGCGAGAAACTGTTGACCATTGCCGTTGTGGACTCGGATGTTCCTGACCTTGAACACGACTCTTTCGGTTTCCGTTGCCATTTCCTGGCCGTTAACGTGCCTATTTCACCTACTGAGCCCAGGATTTCCTTGGACAAGCTGTCAACAGACAACCAAGTGATCCTCCCTTGGCTTCCCCCGTACGCCCAGAAGGGAAGTCCGTATCATCGGCTCTCTGTCATTATTCTGGAACAAAAGGATCAAGCCGCCTTGGAATCAAAACAAGTGGCAGAGAAAGTGCAACGGGACGGCTTCCTCCTTCGAAGCCTTCAGACTCGACATCAGCTCAAACCAATCGGGGCTCATCTTTTCAGAAGCAAATGGGACGAAAATACAGAATCTGTAATGAACGAGTTTGGTATTCCGGGTGCAGAGATTGAGTTCCGGAGAAAGAGAATTGAGCCTCTACCGTATAAGAGAAGGAACCCCTCCTCATTTAGATAGATTCTCTTTGTTGCTTTTTGTTTCCGTTCTGTTAGGTTTTATAGCAATTGTTACAATATATTGTATATTAGAGCTCTATAGTACACCCAATTTTTATTATTTACATACAAAACATGAAAAACAAAGCCAGCTGTTATGCCATCTCCATTCCCCAGGTTGGATTCTATCCTATAAATCCGAATAAACTCCAGTTCCATGCATGTCCTTGTATCTCAATCGTCCGAAAATTTGGCAGGTTCTAACGTATTCCGTACCCACCTAGGAAACGAATTGCCCTTCCCCTTTGCAATAACCTTACCCATCACCAACCCCAACGGGAGTGGGCCGTGAAATCTCGAGTCCCTCGACCAGGGCAAATTATCGCCGATGACCCAGACATGTCCTTCGGGAACCTATAATTACATCACAAGTCAGCAAATATCAAATATCGAAAGACTGGGGGAAATAGAAGAAAGGAACAGTTTCTAACCCGTATCATCTCCGCATCCTCATCGCCAGTCGCATCATCTCCGGACGCCGGCGCATTCTTCAGCACAAAGTCACCCGGCATGCCCAGCACCCGCTTGGTCGCCGTCCGCCCTCGAAAAAGAGGGTTCTTGAACATGACAAGATCCCCAACTTCAACCCCTTTCCCGTGCTTATGGAGCTTGGAAACGAGGAGCCATTCGCCCCGGAAATTTATGGTCGGGTACATAGAGGGACCGGAGCACGCCTGGTATGAATAGCAATGCTCATTGAAGAGTTTCCAGCCCCCGGTGATGGCCACCGCACCCAGAACGGTAGGAGCCGTCCGTTGCTTCAGGGTGGTCAGTATGCGGCCATTCATTGGGGCGTATTTTGGTGGATTGCTCGCATCCTAACGAGCTGGAATGGGTCAATTGAGGTCGGAAAGCTGGTGAGTTTGTGAGCTCCGAGGTCAATCACGTGAGAGGGTTTACGGATAAATATTTCCCCTTTTCCGCACATTTAAAATCGCATTTAATGGAGATTTTTCTTGCTCTCGTTCTTGCTTGCTTCCTCTTCTCTCTACAACACTCAGTTCTGATGAAAACACCCAGCAATTGAAGCTGATTACACGTCAATGTCGCGTTTTATGTCGAAGAAATCCATTATAGGATTCTTGGTTCGCATTTATGAGAAGCAATGACACCAATTCAACCCCATTCTCCGTCATCGCCGACAATTTTGTCGAAGCACTCCTCTCTCTACCTTTGAGCTGCATATCAGTTGCCGTTTTGTGAGCCGGTTTTCTCTCAGTATCAAACATTGACTGCCTTCTCCAAAGGCGTTATATTCCCAATAACCCCATCAGCGGATTTTGGCCGCTTGACACAATTCTCTCCGCTGTGATAAATGTACGCTTCTAAAAAAAGCTAGAGCTTGCCGTTTCCAACCTAGGACGCGCGAGTGTGGACGGTGAAGCAATATTATAATTATACGTCTCGATGACATGCCATAAAATGGTTGAGATATCCCCGAACATCTGTCTTGACTTCTGATCCATTTCAGTATGGATGGTGAGAAGCCGAGTAGGTGTGGGTGGGAGACATTTCTTTTTTGTAACATACATACTTTCTAATAATTTTATTCAATTCTCTCTTCATTCATTTCTATTTTTCATGCCAGTTCCAAACAGCCATAAGTTGAGCGGCCGCCTTCCTAAGCACCTTACGCTATGATTACATCTAGGTCTATCGATAGGGTCAACAGAGATACCTTACTCCTCGAGACGATGTGTTTGCGGGGTATATGATATTGCTATTTGCTCGTAGCCTTAACGGCCTTGTTTCTTCCACATCGAATCCGCATCTAGACGCAAGAAAGCGGTCAATACTGACTGTAACAGCAAACCAACAGGTGCAAGCAAGCAATATGAGCTCAAAAAGAGTGTGATAAAGGCCAACTTACTTGGATGAATTTCAAAGCCATTACCGAAATCTTTCCTCTTCTCCACGTTTTCATCGAGATCCACCCCAAATTTCGACTTGTGGTCCTCCCTCAATTTCGCTTTCCCACCAGAAAACGCCTTATTCAACGCCTCATCGGAAGTTATACTGCCCATAAGCTCTGGCGCTCCCATTGGTAATTCGTCGCCCCTGTCGACCTGCCATAGATGGTATACCTTCCCATAAAACGTGACAAGCTTCGATAGCTCCCCGTTTTCTAGCTCGCTCAACTGTTTGCGGTCCGTTCCTAAGCAATTCGTGCAATGGGTGAAATATTCGGGTTAGCAGCTTGTCATGATACCGGGCGATCAATTGCCCACTATCTCCTAACCAACGATAAAAATTCGAGGCGAAGGAGGGTTACACAGGCGAGGCTGGTGCGTTATTGGTTAAACGGACTTACCCTCTGGTGGCGGAGGCATGAGCAACATCCCACTCTTTATCTCATAAACATGCGAGTGCCACAGTACCTGTTCGTGCTCCGGCAGCTTTTCATAAAGCTTTGGTGAAATCAAATACTCGATGCCGATGAGGCGGGCTCCAGGATCAGGAGAATCGTAGATGATACATTGTCTCATGTCTAGAGCCCATACGTCAATTTTTTTGACACTGTAATATGTAGATGCAAGACTTCATGTTTCCCGACTTACCCTCATTTACCATTGTGCAGTAGTGATTTGCCTCGACGCAACGGGTCGGATCCGAAGCGTAGACATGGTACGCATGGAGGTGTGCGCAAATCTTGTTGATAGGTGCGAAATTTTGAGACATAATCACGACTATTGCAATGGGCTTTTCTTCGAATATTTTGTCTCTTGATTTTTCTTTATGATTTCTTGAGGGCATCACGGCAATCTAATCGTTTTTATATCTCCAATTTGTGATTCCTGTTTTCCTGTTTTACTGAACCTTATCCTGTTACTATCTTGTTCTCTCCCTAACATTACTCTGTTTGACGTCACGATGAGAGTATGTTGGGTCCCCGAAGAAATGCGAAGCCCGAAGCAATTTAAAGTTTAGTTCAATTGCACAAGAATATATACCAAGCGGCTCAAAAATCATGGCCGGTCTAGTCCAGCATAAGAGACGTACTTCAGCATTTCAATATACACAGATGTACGCAACTACAGGGAAAGGAAATCAGTGAACTATTTGTCGAGACGATTCCCGTCAGCACCACGGCCACCAGTTACATTTTCTGAGCCGCCGGCTTTGATGGCATGTTGTTTTTCATCTCTCGCAGCGCTTGCATCACATCAACCGGATCAGTTTTCCCCGTAGCATTTTGGATATCCGGATCCTGAGAGAGAGTTAGTCACGCAAATATCGACGGGCGGGTGCTTTCCCATAAAGTGGATCGGGGGTGGGGGGGTGTATAGATGGGAGATGGCTTACGTTGACCCTCATGAACACATTATGTAACTGCCAAGTAAGAAGATGCAATCAGCCAGTCTTGCCTTGGGGCTTTCTGGTTCCCACAGGCTGAATCCACGCCGTATAAGTAGTGGCCGCCAGCGAGGCGTAAAGGAATAACAAAAGCCAAAACAGGAAAGGGGAAAAGTCTGTACCTTCTCGTCGCCAATGGTGAATTTGCCTTGGGTTTCCTTATTTTTCTCTGCAAACGCCTGTAGCCGCTTGATTGGTTCAGACTGAGAAACTTCGAGGCAAAATGCCACGTTTGACTTTGTATATTCGTGGCCGGGCTGCAATAATCGAGCGGAGTTAGTTGGTAGATTGGTAAAGTAAATGACTGACGTCCTTCTCTTCTTATAATTTACTTTGGCTGAAAGAGAAAAAAATGAGATGAACCTACATAGACCTTGGTATCATCTGGGAGCTTAGCAAGAATATTATTCAGGGCATCATGCATCTGCTTAGCAGTTCCCTCGAAGAATCGGCCACATCCTGTTATGGTATTGTTTTATTAGTTTGGAGTAATTCACTCGGTATCGGCAGGGGGTTATCATGATGTATCCGTTTGGCGCTCTATTCGTAACAAAAACATATATTGGGCTGTCATGGCTGACACATACCTCCAATGAAAAGTGTATCTCCTGTAAATACAACCCGCTGATCACCATCTTCCGCAAAATAGCAGATGCTATCCTGGGTATGGCATGGCGTATGCAGAGCAGTCACTTTAATGCGTTCTCCAATATTGAAGGTCTCTCCGTGCTTGGGAATCTTGGAGACGGATGGGCAGTTATCACTGCCTCCAATGACGGGGAGCTTGCCGAATTGTTTGAGCTGAATCCACATGGAGGGGTAAGTGATATGACAAGAAAATATATACGAAACATGTCATCTCATTAAAGTCGAAGGAACTTACAATCCCCTGGTTGCCACCGGAATGGTCATGGTGACTGGAGAGAGAATTAGTTTTGCTGACTGTTTACATTCAGGCTGTGGTAAGAATTTAGGGTACCGACTGGTGTGTATTTATGATGGCTTTGAGATTAATTTTGCCGCTGTCGATATGGGATTTGAGAACAGGAATGACTCTGCGCGAGGAGAATTCGGTGTCAGATAAGTGGGCTAGCTTTTTTCATAAACCAAAGAGATGATCGCCTACTCTGGAGGATGTGCTGGGTCCACGACCATCGCATCCTTTGATGCTTCATCGGATATGAGGTAGGCATAGTTATTGCCCGTCCCCGTCCCTGTTGATTTATATATATATATATATATATTTAGCTCCTTTCTCTTATCAGTGGCAAGAGATAGACTTACACATGGGAATGGATTCGATATGCATTTTGCGCTTGAATACTGATATACCGGGAGATATCAACCGATTGAAAGTCCTGCCTACGATCATGAGTTACCGGCAATTTCTATCCCATCCAGGATGATGCAGGAGTGTTGATTGTTATTTCTAAGCATGCGTTGTTAGAACCGGCGTAATATACGAAGGGATGCTTAGAATCCTTTGAATGCTTTGGAATGAAGGAATGACGTTGAGCCGAGCCTGGCAAGCCGACCCGATCCTTGGAATGGACCCGCGGCTATTCTTGCTTGCGAAACCCAACCCGCCAGAGGCGAGGTTTTTGTTCTACATAACATAACAGAGATCGAAAGACAACTGTTAATTGTCTTTGTTCATTTTTTTTTTGGTCCAGTGTGTAGTATGAGATCGTATGATTTTTTTTTTTCTTCACCTACGAAGATTGAAATTTTCTGTAGAAGTGGCCAATCGAGTATGCCACCACCCGCTTTGATAGACTGCTTCTCTCCTGGATACTGGATGCTACCTGTCTTGGTTCAGGCCCATACGCATAGAGTATTACAAGCTCCTTATTTATGGGTATATATGTTTTCTAAACAACACCTATGGGTTTGTACTTCCAGCTTCTGTTTACATCCCATCCGTAACTCCGCAGCAGATTCGAGTCCAAGTCCGCCTCCATATCTGCGATTTCCTCGAAGGATCCGTCCTTCTTCCCTAGTGTGACTGCCCCACTACCCGTGCCTAACTCTGAGGTAGCATTCCTGTTGGCTTCCTTGGGTGCGTCTGTATCCAATTTATGCGAATATTGGTCAATTAAAGATCTGAGACAGCGAGCCCAATAGCCGGAAGCATCGTGACAGGCTGCATCAACGTGACAGGTCGAGAGGTACAGCCTTCTTTCTGTAGCCCATGTACTCGAGTTAAAGATGTGGTCCAGCCATAAATATATGGCCTCTCTGTAGGGGTCTCCCTCCGAAGCATTGCTATCCTCATCGACAAGCGCACGAGCTAGCTCGCCGCTTAGTGTGGTCAGAAATGTTGTCCGGTGTCGACACAATTCCTTCAAAACTGCATCCCACGTCGAAAAAGTAGTTTCCATAGGACTTCCGAGACTGGAACACAGTGTTAGCATAGCGAGTTCACTTTCCGTAAGCGTGCTCAGATACTGACGTTCTGCTAGCTGGAATCAAAATACCCTGCCCCAAGAGCACTTGCGTGACAGTTTGCTCTCCTTGCTGATATTTGAAAATCAGAGCGACATTTTCTAATCCAGGAATCGACCTCGATTTTCGGGAACCCCTCCCTGTCGCATAATTTTCACTGAGGCTGCTCTCACCAAGCACTGCATTTTTCAGCATCTGTTGAATTTCATTTTTCGTCAACTGAGATTCGCTATTCCGCTCTGGAACATCCATGCCCGCATCGGTAGTCTCGATATCCCCTAGCCCGGCCCAGTAAAATTCCCAGAGCCATTCCAGGGACCGACGAGCTGCATTTCGAAGCACGATAAGAGCGGGCAACTCCCTATGCGTTGCCTCGTGGCGCAGTTCCACAAATGAAGCTGGTAGACCGAGTTCCATTGCCCTTTGGAACATAGTCTGCCTCCTCCCGTACAACTTCGAGTCGACTAGTCCTGTAACAAATCTGCGTTGCACATAGTAAATAACCTATGAACTTGCGGGGGGATGGGGCAACAGCCAATCACCAAGAAGGGGATCACTGATAATTTTTGTTGGGGTTGGGACTAAAAACAGAGTCTTAAATGAAATCAAAAGCGAGCGAAGGTAACTCACCTGCAAAAGGCTGCCGAGTAAGTTGCTCGAATAGAAAAGATGGAATTCTTTCTCGCGTCATCATGTAGTATAGCATCCGTTAATAAGGCAGTCGCCTCCACCGTATGCGGTAGGTTCCCGCGCAACTTCCAAATCCACACCTGTTAAGAGGAACGAAAAGGTGACAAAGGTTAACAACATGGAGGCAAAATGAGGGAACAGTGCACATATAGCTGCATTTGAGGATATAGTCATACCGTCGAGCATGCTCTCGCACGCATATCTGCAGGCTCCCCCGTTGTGGTCATGGAGGGGTAAAATTGGTTGCGGACAGATAGTAATTCAGACGACTCCTTCCATGGAGTAAACTGAAGTCGTGGCATGTTGATTTATGATACCGTTTGGTTGCAGACCAGGTGACAAAAACAGACAATATAAAGCAATCCCACAAGTACGTAGGGAGGAATAGAAGAAGAAATAAACGTAATTTTGCGCAACAGCAATCGCATTAGGCTCCTCGCATAATATTCTGGTACGAGGTAGGATAGGCGGATGTGGTAGGTTGTCGTAGAAGCAAGATGAGTCACAACAAGCTGTCCGTACAACCTTGATATGCTCAGGGGCTTAATATGTCAAGGAAAAGTATGGTCGTAAGGAAGATCAGTCAGCTTAAATTCCCATCGATGAAATGGGTGTCCAGAATTCTATCGGCAGACGGATGCGAAATCACAGAGGAACAAATAGAAAACAGCCACGTAAGCTAAATCGACTGCATGTATATCAAAAGCAGATTCCCAAATGCCCCTTTAGTTCACCAGTCGGCACCCAGATCAGCAATATTGGGGTGTTATCTGTTGCAGTATAATTTATTAGTGCCTGTTGAAATCTTCGTGACGCGAAAAAGGTTTGCGAATGAGGCGAAATTAAGGTTTGAACTAGTCTCGAGCCTAAATGCTTATTTGGCCGCACAGCCAATCAGCGTGGACAAAATGACATCAGGCGAGAAAATGTAGCAAACCGCATCAATTTATCAACAGCCATGCTATCGGATTGAGTGCCGGGTACATTGAAAAGCAGAATTCAAAATGATAAATAATTTTTTCCCAAAGGTAATTTTTTCTATATCATATAACCAAATACTGAATGAGCTCTTGAGTTGTTCATGTTGCACGCTTCCTCTTCTAATGGCCACTAATTAACCCGAACGCAATGCTCTATTATGCCATACCATGCTATGCAACACGATCCCAAACAAACTCCACGCTTAGAAAATAACAAAAATTGTGAAGAGAAACAATGATCAAATCTCCCCTCCATCAAATCCAACCATACATAGAACCAGCATAAGACGGTACAAACATATTTGGAGGAAAACCCATGGCTTGTTGATTCGATTTCCGAGGTATGAGATCCGAGTCCTGCTCGTCCTCAAAGAAAAACGACCTGCCAGCCATATCCAGATGATACACAGGACTACTTTCGGGATCATGCTGTTGAGAAGATAAAAGCCACGGCTCATTTTGCGGGATGTGAGAAGGCGTTTCGAAGGGACTGTGGGATGCTTGCATCAGCCGCTCAATCCGGGGTTTGGGATCCTCTGGCGTTTGTATCTCATTCTGCCTCTGGTTTTGCTTATTTTGGCTGCAGTCGTCGTGGTAATTGCCATGGTCCTTTTCGGTATCAGTTTTATTTTGTTCCCCCTCGTCGTCATCGCTGTCATCGTCGTCTTGAGAAATTTTGATGGTGGCGGGGTCAAACGTTTCCTCCAATTTCAACCCTTTACCCCCAGGTCGCTTTAAGGATATTGGAGATTCTGCGTCGCTGCTCAACCTCAAATAACTATCCATTGAGTAGTCCCAAACCGGTAAACCTTCAGGTTCATCGTAGAGCCCCACGCCGACCAGTTCTTCGCCGGGTTCTTCCCTATCGGGAACGAGGAGCGGAGTTTTTGGTTCACTGTCATTATGCTGAGTAGGAAGGATATTCGGTGTTGAAAGTGTAGTTGGCGCTGTTGGGCTACTCTCAGCATCATTTGCGAAAGGCATACCGTAGCCAGTGGAAGAGAGCAGATAGTTTGTTGTAGGTGGGTCCGAAGAGAGTGATTCCATGACATAGAGAGAGTTGCGATTAGAAACATCCAACTGGTACTGCGGGAATTGCGTCTGAGAGCCTGTCTGATTGACATAGAGATTGGGGGCGTATTGTTGAATGTAAAATCCATTGTTGTCCATATAAGTTGGCGGTGTAAGCATTTCACTGGGTTGATATGTTCTGGGCTGGAGCGTGCGTGACGATCGAGTATTGGGATATGTAGCGGTTGAATGCTCGGGAGACGAGAGAGAACTGGCTGGTCTCGCATCTGGGACGGTCCCTAGGAGAGCGGAATGGAAAGACTGTTCGCGCATACTATTTCGAATAGCACGACGATGTCCATGACTATGGCTGAACATCATGTCTCGCTTTGCAATCCGGCTAGGACTGTTATCAGCACTTGTAGTTTTAAGTCTGCGATGGTGGATTCGTTGTCGTTGTGACGTAGTGTGGGCGCCCTCGAGGGCAGTAAAGAATGGAATATTGCTGGCCGAGCCAACGAAAGAAGGCCGATACCAACAGTTGTCAGCCATGATCAAAGAGTATGATTCATTAGAAATTTAGTTTTGTGACTTGATGAAAGAAAGGATGCAAGAAAATATGCGGAAGCTTGTGAATATAAAAAGGCTGCGATGTAGTATGTAACTATGTAACTACTGTCTGTAAGCCGCGTTCTTGGTTCCAGAGATGGACATATATATATATATATATAGTTATGTGTATATATACACGTACTAGTCGATGGGGTGAGTCGAAAACCACTAGTTGCGCAAGGCTACGGATAGGATTCTCATGTCTAATAAGGGAGTAGAGTAGGTAAATGACCCATCTCTGATACAAGAGATCTGGGCGGCGGGAGGCCATTAACTAAGTTATTGCGTGGTAGGAACCCGCCATGCAGTTTGGTAGGGCAAGGCACTTGAAAGCAGGGGAAGATGACATAAAAAGATGATGGGTCTAAAACAGCCGAGCTGTTGGCTGGTTGCACTTCTTCTGTCCCAGGACCCGAAATAGGCAAAATCCGCCAAAAAAAAAAAAAAAGGTTCGGGAGATGAAAAACAAAATCGAAGGTGGTATTATTTAGCAAAACGGAGCACACACGAAGTTTCGCGTTTGGGGTATGGTACCCTGAATATCAACTACGGAGTACTCAATGAATGGATTCTTAGCGAGAGTGGTCTAGTAGGTAGGGCGCCGCAAGCCAATCCACCCACATCTTCCTTGTCCGTGTCGTACGTACCTTTGGATGCCGCATTTTCAAGAGCCACAAAGATGAACTTAAGCCGATGGGACGGGTCCTGGTACCAGAACAGGGGTCGTGGGTCGTGACGCGCCCAGAAATGTTCCATGTTTGCAGACATCATACATACATGATGCCATCGTTGCATGCGGATTTAGCCTCTAGCACAGCGCCATTCCGTATTTCGTTACTGGTCTCGGAACTAAAGGGTGGAGCAAGCCATGGCAGAGGAACAAAAAAATTGTCTGGGTTCTGGGTTTCCATAACATCCGCATGTAATACGGGGGACTCCACATTACTGGACAGTTGGAGAAATGCAGTTAGTTTGTTCCCACGAACCGCTTACGGACTCCACGGCTGTTTGGCTGGAGTTGAACTGACTGGACCGGACCAGGAATATCACCCGCCAAAAGGACGATGGCTTGTTGTGTTTTTATTTGCTCACAGTGTCATTCAAACCCATCTTACCGTGCACCTCTCTCAAGTTTCTCGGTGCTGAGGGAGCATCTTACCAGACCTGTGCCTGTGCCACAGTTTTCTTCTGGGCTCAACATGTTGGATATTACAAACTGTCCCGACTGGGGCCGTGTGCCCGTCTAGTTATCCGTTAAGCTCTCCTGAGTCACAAAAAATATGCCACCTCAGCGAAAGAGGCAAAAATGGGGGGTGAAAAAGAAAATTCCCAAAAGCAAACCACATGCCAATGTCCGCCAGAGAAATGGAGCTAGTGGAGCGTGATTTTTGAGTGGAGACCTGAGATACTTTTTTGCTCTAGTTTTGCGCACAGGTAAACTTACAGGTGCGACTCAAATGAGAAGGTTTTATCTCGCCGATTATCTGGCTGTTAGCTCAACGATGGGCGTGGACGCAGCGCATGGCAGGCCTTGAGATCACAGTTAACCATAAGAGGGGCACTCCGAGCAGGATGTCCCCGTCACTGACAATCATTTATCAAACGCTGTTCTGTTACTTCTGTATCAAGGGGTGTGGATGAGGGCGGTCAGGAGGGGCCCTGGAAAACAAATTTGCTGCTGGTACCTGGGCTATATTGTGCAAACCTCGCGACACTACCCAACTTATTTAACTCTCATTCAAAGACAAAACCATCTCTCAAAGAGCGGAAGCCAGTCTGGTATTTTCGGAATCAGGTCGGTCCAAAGCACCTGAAACTTTCTGATCCTTTCCCTCAACTGCATTGCAGCGAATAATGAAAAATGCCTGAACTAGTCAAGGTTTGTCAATCCTGAGCAAGTTCCGACCTTCTCCATCCACGAAATCCATGCCTCCATGAGGACAAGAAAGTTGTTGGCAAACTAGCATTCTTCTTGTGGGTCAGATTTCTGGGGCGGCAAGAGAGAAGGAACCACGATGTATATCTCTGGATAAAAAGGTGGGATCTAAACTTTCTTTGCCCTGGTCAAGCAAGTTACGTGACAAGAGGACGAAGCTGAAACTATGTACGATGGAGAGCAAAACATTCACAAGCGAAGTAATCCATAGCGCGCTGTAACCGCTTCGGAAAATGGAAGAATGCATGATGCCGGTGATAGGAGGCCACCGCAAAGAAAAGGATGGGACCGGGGCAAATAATGGTCTTGCATTATTGTTACCCACCCTGCCACTGGCAAATTTTGGATAATATTGAGGTGGCTCGAGTCGTTCGTTCTTTAACTCTGGATTTAGCTAAAGGCTGCTGGGAGGAAGAGCCAGCTACAGCCGATATTCAGGGGGTTCTAGCCCCGACCAGGGAACGCACACTAGGCATTCTTTTTTACAACCGTGTCCAGAGTTAGGCGTGGGGCCTCGCTCGGTGAAGTCGGTGCTCGCCTTCAAGGGTATGAATAAAATACGTTTGTTCCTGCTTCTGGG
>QGQJ01000802.1:0-15417 GCA_003206725.1 Blastomyces emzantsi
GCCCACCCCTGTGAGGAATATGAGAAAAATTCGAGAATCTCCCGCCAGCCGCAAACAATAATGGTTTGCCGCTAAGAAGTCCAACCATGCCATTCATGCAAGCCCAATGTTGCCCCGTGCATGCAGCCATGGCGCAAACGCGGGAAGAGAAAGAAAGAAAGAAAGTAGAAGAAAAAGGAAAAAGAAAAAGAAAAAGAAAAAGAAAAACACCTGCATGAGGCTGAGCGGGGGCCCAATTCTTCTAGAAGGAATCCAGAAGCCCGTTCAGGGTGGGATTTGGGTCAATCCAGCCGACGAGAGAGCGCTTCTTATTGGGCACGCAACGCTACCACTGGGCTTCGGTTTTGCTTGTTCCACATCGAACAGGCCCCGTCATACGGTCATATCCTCATATCCCTTCCACTTTCTTCCCCCGGCATCCCAGCGGCCCAACGGGATGCGTTAGTCGGGCGCCCCGGTGCTGACTGCATGCCTTAGCCCACCCATCCCGGCCTATAGCAGACTCGCTACTGTGGGATTCCGGCGGTGGAACACCAGTCGATGATCAAATTGCTGAATCTACATAGTAGGATGACGCAAAGGCTCAAGCTAGCCCCGAAAATTTTTGAACAACCGTGCGCGTTGCCCCATGTTCTCTTTCTGATGTGTTCGTTTTATCCTGGTTTTTATCCCACCCGCCGCATGCTTCGAAATCCTTCTAGCGCCGCAGTAGAAACATCCTGTTCGACGATCAGAAGTCCTACGTTGCTGTCTTTGCATGGGGCTCGCTGTCAAATACACGGACGGCAATCCTGGACTTATTAAAATGGGCTAATAATTGCGCTTTTCAATTCCTTGAACTCGCCGGCCCCCCCCTTGCACAAGATCTCCAGGGCCTGCATTGATCAAAAAAGGAAAAAGGAAAAAAGAAAACACAGCGAAGCCTGCAGGCATCAATACTTGCGCACAAATCTTTTTCAACCTAAAATCCTGTAATGAACGATCTGACCTATTGATAGTGCGTCCCTGACATGAAAATTTTTTTCTTGCTCCATCCGCTTCTTACATTCTCTGCAATTACTCCTCTTGGAACTCGCTTTGCCTAGTTCCCGCGGCCGTTAGCTTCGAAACCTGAAATATGCACGAGAGCCATGTTATATTTATATATAATAATAACCTTTTCATTCTTCTTATCTATATATCCCAGCGGCCGTTGCTCTGGTCCAGCTGGCTACATAGGAGTGCCGTTATATATTCTGGCTACTTTTTGTGGATCCGCCACTGAAAGCCTTTTACCGGACATTTCACTCATCAGTCTCTCTTTCGAGCTCCTCTTATTTCTTTCTTATATTCTGAAACAAAAGACAGTTTCTGTTTAATTAATCCTACCAGGGCTTTTCTACACGCATACGCATATTCCTGTCGGAGTTTTATTTTTTTCACAACCCTTGCCTTAATTGGAAGTCCCTTACTCCTTAATCTACTTCGTATACATATATGCCCTCCACTCTTTTTTCAATGCCTGAAGCGCATGGTTGTGATCTATCCCTACTTGAAATCAAGTGGATCAAGAACTACCAACAAACTCCCGATCTCGGTTGATGCCCCGTTCGACGTGCTGGAGCCCAGAGTGGTTTTGAGAAGCGAACCTTGAGCTATTCACATCCTTACCGGCATGCGAATTCCATTCTCGGTTTAGTCTTGCCATTGTTCTCTTCATGGGTCCCTTGGATTAATATATATACCCTTGTCGAAATACTTTTTGTGATAGCTTGTTGCTATTGCTGTGCCTGGGTCCTGAACTTTCTCGCCTCGACTACAACGACCTCTTATCTAGAAGAAGCAAAGGGGAGAGGGAACAAAGGAAGACGGAACATGAGATAAAAAAGGAAAAGGAACAACTAAGCAAGATAACGGCGTACATATATGCGAGCCGATCCCATGCCTCTGGTCTGCTGTGCTTGCCAGACGGACGAACGATGCCTTCATCAAAGCACGTCGCACACTTGCCACTTATTGCGCCGAAAGACGATGCTGTTAAATCGGCGGAGTCGGGTGCTAAGCCTGGAAACAAGGACGAGCAGAAGGTGAAAATGCCTGTTCGAGTCCGCTTGCCGCCTAGATCGAGGACTGGCTGTTGGTAAGTTGATTCCCGTGGCTGTACATACTATTTATTCATGTTTGCAAGAACCGAATGACCTGTGTAACCTGAATACTTCCTCGTGTTATATCTTTCTAACATTTAATGCTCTGTTCAGGACTTGTAGAGTGAGTTATATCAACCTATGATAGCCTGTCATACCGAATCTCGCTGCTAACTACATTATTTTTCCATTGCAAAGAGCCGCAAAGGTGAGTGTTTGTCGGGGATATCGTGCTATATATCAGCGAAGCGGTTTACTGATTGATATCTTTAGTAAAATGTGACGAGGGACATCCTACCTGTGGTGTAAGTTGTTGAACCCAGCACAGAAAGTTATCGGATTTCTTGCGACCAGATGTTGAAACCATGCTCTAGCAATGCTCAAGACTCGGACATGAATGCGATTATAGCCCAAGGTTAGCGTTTCGGGACGATACATCCAGAATCAAACAGCGGATGCAAGCAGTTTCCACTGCTGGAAATGCAGTCTGGGATCGTACGTTCTACGGCCACGCTTTTTTTTTTTCTTGTTTTTTTTTTTTTTTTTCTATGCCTCACAGTTCATTTTGCAGTCGCTCATACGGCTAATACGGAACTTAACTGTTAGCAACATCACCAACCCTGACCGCGAGCAGTCCCAACTCGTCCATCGGAGGAGATACACTGCCCCCATTCGCGTGCTTAACCTCAGACTTGGAGAGAGAAATGAAAGCAGAAGCTTATTCTCCTGGTACTTATCATGTCATTGTGAATCCGGAGAGTTTCTCAGCTTTGCCTGAATATTTCGACTCCACCGATAACACGTCTATGTCGAGTTCTCCTGGGTCTGATAAGGACGATACCATGAAGGCTAGGAATAGGAAGAGAAACAGAAGACATAATAGGCATAATTCTTCGTTAACAGAAACAGGTGACCCGAATGTTGTGATTCTCTCGAAATTCGAAGATTCCATCCCAATCTCGTCGCCTGGCCACTGGAGAAGTAACATGAGGCCCTCACCATCGAGGTCGAGTACATCTGGTTCCAAGTCCTCGGCTGAATTGGTTGATGAAACCCCAATTCGGGATTTTATGGAAACATTTAGTCAATCTTATTTAGATACTACGGAACAGTGTGGGGAGGATACAAGGCTACTTTTGCATTTTAGGAGAGTGGTCTGGAGCCATCTCGTGCAAACAGCTACTCGTTCTGAATCTCCCGCCTACGGTGTTGGAAATGTCCCTGGCGCAGACATCTTCGAGCAGGAGGCTGCAACTTTTCGTCCGGTAAACATACCTGTCGATTCAAGTCCTCTTTTTTTATGTCTTTTTTTTTTTTTTTGGATGTCCGCCGGCCAGCATACTGACTCTCCTCTCACAGCTGTTCCACGCCATGATGGCCGTTTCTGCTTTAAGCTTGTCCCATCAAGAGAAAGGCCAAAGTATCGCTGCTCTACAACACTATCAGCAAACCCTTCCTTTCCTACAAACCAGTATGCGCAGCCATCAGGATCTCTCCTCGGATGGGGTATTCCTGACCCATTTTTTACTTTTGATTTACGAGGTAAGCCCGCCTTTCACTCCCATTGTTATGCCTCCCCCTCAGAGATACTATTTCTAATGTTCAGTATCAGATAGCCGCAGCGGAACCTGGAGGATCCAACCTCTGGTCCCATCACCTAGAACGACTGTTACGAATATTTCTAATGCGAAATGAGCTTTTTAAAACGGAGAAATTTCCCTTTATTATCTGGTGGGTTTGCTCAATCGATTTATATGCGTTGTTCAGCGGTACTGGAACGGGAGAATTCATCGGAGCAGTCTTGAAAAACGATATGATCCCGCCTCCAAGATTCCACCTCTACCCGCTCGGCCCGGATGGGGTAAGCATCATCTACCCTGAGGAAAGAGATAGTCTTCCTACTATCTTGCAGCTGAACCATGACATCTTCGTCCTGGCGGCACGATTGGGCCTATTGGCATCGGAATTCCGCACCCAGAGCACCTACGCAAACGGGACCGCGATGAATACTACAAATTCAAATAGCTCGCATGGATTCCCGCCGCAAATGCTTGCCGATAGGGAAAAACGCCTTTTCGGAATCCAGCAAGCTTTTCGGCATTTATGGATCACATCCGGTTTATCCATCCTGGAGCAGCAGATGGATTTACTACCCAGTCGATCGAAGGAAATGCTTCAACATGTCCGTTTCCCCCCGGCTTCCCTCGCCCCCCCTCCGCTGACAAAACTTATTTAGAACCGCAACAGAGCAAACTAACGTCTCCGTTCCTCTATTAACAGTCCACAACCCTCTTCCACGCCAGCCTCATCTACTCCTGCACCAGCATGTGGCCGGGCCAATGCATCGAAACCGGTGGCGGCCCCGCGCTCGAAATCTCCCAACGTACCACCGCCATCCTCCACGTAGCGTCGAGCGTCGTTCACGCAGGCCGGTTCGATTTGCGCTTCATAGTCTTCCCGCTGTTTATGGCGGGTGTGGCGTCCTCGTCCAGCTCGCAGAAAATGCTCGCGCTGGACCTGCTTTCTAGCATTGAGGGGAATGAATCTGTGGGTCGTAATGTGACAACGACGAGGCATGTGTTGCAGATTGTGTATCAGAGGCAGACGGAGGGATATATGCGCAAGGGACATGCGTTGGATGTGGACTGGGTGGAGATTATGATTGAGCAGGGGTTGCAGATGGTGAATTTTGGGCTATGAATCTTTTTTTGGTTTGTTGTTTTTTATGATTGTGTTTTTCTCTTGGGTTTTATATGTCAAATTTTGATTCCCCTTTCGTTTTCTTGCGTCTGTCTGTCTACTTTTGCTTACTTTCTATCTTCATTACTCCTGGATGGCAGCGTCGATTTTCTCTCATCTCTTTCTTCCCATCTTCGTTCATCCACCAAATTCATTTTACTCTTCTAGCTTATACCCAACTCTTTTGACTTGCCCAATTTCTCTAAACCAATTTACAGCGTTGGAGTTTTCTCAGGATCCGTTTCGTCCTTATTCCCCAACAGTCCAATTAGTCGTCTAGTCCAGCTCTTATATTGTTTTTTCTTTCTTGTTTCTTCCATAAGGCCTCAAGTCCCATCAGTACATATCACTCCTCTCCATTATGCCAAGCCTGGTGTATATATTTTAATGTGCAGCCGCGAGGAATATTGCTATAAACCCAAATGTCTATGTAAGACGGCTTATTACAGTGAGTGTGTCCGTCCGTGTGATCTCGAAGATTTCCTGGTCTCTAAGGAAAGGGTCAAGGCGATAAGGGCATCCCCGGCGGATATGGAGTGATTCATCCATCAAAGCCTGGCAAAGTTTTATAGCGTCTGCGACTGGCTTCCTGGCACAAAATGTTCCTTCAACTCGTGCTATTTGATAGGTTCCAACATAACCAGCCGCCGGTGGATTATTTGGGGCTCTGAATTAATAATAAAAAAAACTAATCAAAAGTTGCAGAAAGCCCGGTCCAATGCCCAGGTGTAGGCATGGGTGTTCAGGGGATAGATAGTATGATAGATGATGGCAGCAAGAGTTTTCAACCTGTACCCCTGAAATCTGCAGGCGTGCGTGTGATCCTGCTGCAGACGTCACCGCAGAATGTCTTGGACACCAAACAAACCAATGGTGGTCAGCAACGGACTCATCTTGACAGGCGCTGTGTCTTGTTGTTCCCACCTCAGCTATCACAACCCGCACATTTGCTGCTGCCGGCGCTTAGAGGAGACGTTGAGGAAGCAACGGCAGCACGTGATTGGCTGCAGCAGTATGGTCAGGTACGGTCGGGTACGGTCAGGTACGGCGATGACAATACGGTACAGCACCGGCACCCCGCCCAGCCCAACCATGGAACAGCCACAGAGTCAGCTCAGATAAGGTTGTTCTGTTTCCAGACGGTGATTGGTATGGTAGGTACATCCGTATATTCTGGGGAAAAAAGTCCAGGCAAACGCAAACCCAACGGGAGTGACATTATTATCTAGTAACCAAAATATGGAATTGAAGAAAATAGCCAAAACTTCTTTGCCAGTTATCTAGTATTAAAAACTTTATCTTCAACAGTGGCAGCATATTCTAATCCGCTGAAAATGTTGATGCCCGAATCTCGAACACCAATCCTCCGTATTGTGGCGGCCGGGACACGGTAACTTATGGCTGTGCGGGGAGACGTCATTTACGTCATTTACAGTACATCTGTACAACAATTTAACAAAGCCGGTCAGGTCCACTCGTATGCAGGCGGTATTCCTCATATACCATTCTTACCGCCAGACATCACCTCCCTACATTACATACATTACATACGGATCTGTACATTCAGCCTCCTTCTCGTCTCGTCGTCAAAACTTCTTCAATTCTTCAACTTCGCCCTCCCTCCCTTTTGTTTTCCAACTTCATCTCCCTCTGTGTTTCTCCTCTGTTATCCTTTCTGTCTTGATTTGGGACAATATATATCCAAGTTGTTCTTGGGTTGGTATCCTGTGAAACCTTTGCCTATGCAATGTTCTGCATCTAGCTACTAACCGCTTGCAAGGTGCTGGTATACCGCGTATCTCCATCCACCACCCCACCTCCCCACCTCCCCTGGTCCCTTGCTCCCTTGCTCCCTTGCTCCGTTTCCTTTCAGACCATCTCCAAGCGCCAGCAACAACCTGCATTCTGCAAAAACCTCCGCTGTGCGAACCTGCTATAATTAAACATTCTGTGCTGCTTCCCGAGCCTAGTCTGTAGCTACTTAGAGCTTGAGACACACCTTTTATCCTCCTTGCGCCCAGCGCCAGTCCGCCCGTCATGAATCGCCATGGCAAGGGCCAACACGACGAGATGTTTCTCACCTCTCCATCTGACCGCGACCCCCCTACTGTCTCCCCATTGAGGATTGTTAAACGGGATACTCCGTCCCCCGGCCCAACCGCCGACAATACTACCCAGCCTTCAGCTTTCAATCCACCTCCGCAAAACCCGCCTCCGCATAACCCCCTGCCCTACCCTGACGACCGTTCGAAGCCACCTCATATGCATTCCTTTAGCCCCTCCAATTCCAGGCTCCCTTACCCTGACCGTGATCAGTCGTCTTCCGCTGGAAAACAATCCTCCAAACCCTCCTCACCTCTTTATTCCGGTTCAGGAGGATCGAGTCCCGCTGATATCCCGGCTTCTTTGCGGCCACGGGAAAGACGAGATTCGAAAACAGCCCAGTCGAGCCTGGCGGAGAGGAGAGGAACAACTGGTCCAAAGCCCCTACCCGAATCACCAATACTTCAAACTTCAGATAAAGAAGGATTGTTCCAGAAAGCTCCGCAGCATCTAACGGGAGCACGCGCCAACACCGGAGGCATGCCAGAACAGCGGAGAAAACCCTCTGCGGAGGTGAACCCGTATCCCGACTTCCACCAGCAATACTGGGCTGCACAGGGTAACGCGTCGTCTTCAACCTCGTCGAACCTAGCAGCACCACAACCGACCCATTCGGTTAACCGACTGGGCTCTACTGCCTCCACCTCAACGACCAAAGCAAACCGCGGCTCTCCTCCACCACCAGAAACTCCTATTGTGCCTCCAGGTCGCTCAGACATTGAGTCTCGGTACGCTGCAGCAGGAATTGCAGGAACATCGACTCTCAGCAATCTGCAGGCCCAGAGTGTCGCTGCGCAACAGCGTGCCCAGCAGTATGCCGCTCCCCAAACACAATCACACCTCGCCCAGCCTCAGAACCCGACTCCAAGGCCATGGACTCCAACAGAACTTCCCGGTACGCAACCGCATGGCCCGCCAACCGTATACCAGGGACCAGTTCCCACATCCGGACCTCCTCCGCAGACCTCAGGCGCAGCCAACCCTCCGCCCCCGGGTCACCCTGCTGGCTACACTCAGAATCATAATCCACTGGAGGAAGATTTTCAGAGATTGAATATGACTGCCTCTCCTCCTCCCGCATACTCCAGCCTTGGTGGACCAGGACCTGGTGGCCCTACGCCCCATAGTTACCCAAATGAGAAGCAAGGCCTTATCGCTGCTACTCACCCCGCTTCAATGAACCCGATGAGCACTGGAGCTATGACACCTTCCACCATGGCTCCCCATTCCCACACTCCTCCCGCTCCTAATACCCAAGGCCACCCAGCGTTTGCAAATGATCCCAGACAAGCGGATCCTCGTACTTCACAACCCAATCTCCAAAATGGACATCCTGGCGTCCAACCCACTCCCGTTAACGGCTCTCCCGCGCCTCCTGGACCCTCCCCAGCTTCCCCTCCTCCTCTCCCAGAAGGCTGGATCGCCCACTTGGATCCCAACTCCGGACAATACTATTACATTCACCTCCCCACTCAATCTACTCAATGGGAGTTTCCAAAGGGGCCAACTCCTCTCAACCTAAATGAACCTATGTCACCCGGAGCCAGCACTTTCGGCGGCCACCCAATTGCTTCCCCGGGCCTTTCAACGTTTGGGCCTAACCCATTGGCATCGCCAGGGCTGTCTACTTTTGGGCATCCTCTAGGATCACCAGGTCTCCCCATGACACCCGGATACGAGGGCAGCGTTATGAGTATGAGTACTGGTTTTACCGGCCCACCCCCCGCCAGCGGGGTCGAATTGTATAAAGTTGCGCCAACCAATGGAGTGTACTTCGGCCCTTATCTTCGCTATACGAACATGGACATGGAACGTGGGCTCTGGCTGGGCTCAATCCTACTGGTGACTGATGCACCCCAGCCACCAACCATCCATATTCATCAGAGCGTAGACTTATCTCCAAACCCGAGACAACTCAAGGGCCTTTCGATTTCAACACACCAGCGATGGACGTTTTACAAATACAATATCGAGCTTACAATGGAAGAGCACCCTGCGAAGTGGACATATGCGATCACCTCGCACCTTGGATGCACGAGATATGAATTCCTCGTCGCAGGTCGGAACGAGACCAACTGGCGTTTCATAGCGACTTCTGGAAATGACTTCTCCCTTAGCGTGAGTGCGAATGAGAGGGCTCGCCTCGGTGGCGCTGGATACATGTGGAAAGATATCATGCAGAAGCATACAGAGTGCGGCGGGTTCCATGTCCACCTTGGACTTGGAAGTCAGATCAACGCCGACCGAATTTGGAAAGAGGTCCCATCCCTCAAACAATGGCTTACTATTAGCGGCAAGGAGCAGAGGAAAAGCGCAGTGTGGACCGCCGCCCATGAAGAGGATGCTACACATGCGTATTTCCACTATTATACAAGCCACTTTGATCAACCGCACCTGCGGGAAGCATATGCTCAGATCCCTCACGTATTGCAGGTTGATGATCATGATATGTATGTCCCCCCCCAAATTCGATATATCACACAGTTTAATTTCCCCACAATTTCTCTAACACACCTTCGTTTTTCAGTTTCGACGGGTTTGGTTCATACCCGGATCACATGCAATTCTCGAATATGTTCAAGAATATTGGCAGAATAGGAATCGAGATGTACCTCCTTTTCCAGCACCATACAACGCTAGAGATTTTGCGTCATGTGAGCAACGATATGGACCTTTTTACTATAACCGGAACAGGCTGGCACTTTATCAAATTCCTGGGCCCGGCCATCGCTGTGGTAGGGCCTGATTGCCGTTCAGAGAGGAACCCCCATCAAGTCATGGCGGGCCCTACCTATCAGGGTATCTTCCCTAAGATTACAATGCTCCCTCCAAGCGTGCAACATTGCATCTGGATGATTTCTGTGCCGCCTATTTACCCACGGTTGGAATCTACGGAACACCTCGCGCAGACCATAGCTACTGGCAAAAAGGCTGTTACTGGAGCCTACAATGTTCTCGGTAAAGTGACCAGCTCCGTTGCTGGTGTCGTAGGTGCTAAGAACGCCGTGGGTTCTGGATTCAACTCTGTAAAGAGAGCTGTTGGCAAGTCTGGGCTGATGGGTAGCGTCTTGAACCCATTTGGTGAAATCGAGCTCCTTGATGAGCTGCGGGATCAGTGGACTCATGATTCGAAGGTAAATTTCTCACCTCAGGAACTCATGATACGATGACAAATTTATTGACTTAACCATTTCCCTCGCAGGATCTTGAACGAACCTATCTCATCCGCACCCTCCAAGGGATCTCCCATCAGAAGAATATCCGGATGACCTTCCTCTCTGGCGCAGTTAACTGCTGCGGCGCCGGCCTCGTCCACGACCCCTCCCACCCAACCGACCATAAGACCATGTACCAAATAATCTCCTCCTCTGTCATCAACACTCCTCCACCATCCTACGTCATGAAACTCCTACACGGAGGAAACAAGGCACTCTATGTCCCCGCTAACGGCCAACGACTCGCCCCCGGCGCCGTCACAGACACAAAGGAAGACATGATGGAAATCTTCCAGACGGACGTGAATGGCCAATCACGCGAACACCGCAAACTCATGGGCCGCCGTAATTACGTGGCGATCGTGGGATATGATCCAGACAATGTGCAGTCAAATTATGGGCTGATGAGCCCGACAACGCCGGGGATGATGTCGGCGTCGAGCGCGTTTCCTAAGTTGAGTCTTGCGGTGGATTTCTTGGTGCAAGGGGAAGGTGCTTATGGGAATGTTGTCAAGTTTGGACCGGTTATTGTGCCAAGTTTGGACTTGGGGAGGTGATTTTTTAGTCGGAATATGGTATGCTACATGGGTTATATATACAATTTTTTGGAGATATATTTTACGTACGAAGATGTGGACTGTTTTGGGGGAAGGTATAGGTTTTCTCTTGCATTTTCTCATTCTATTTTGCATCCAAACAAGCTTTCCTTTTTGTTTCTTTGTGATTTGATACTTTCCGGCATTTATGATGCCAATTTTTTGGGTGTTAAGCCACATATATATATATGTATTTATCAATATTCGGTTATTTATTTTATATTTAGCAACTTTTTGATTCTCCAGTTGGATACTCCTGGCTAGCTGAACTTTACTGAACTACGTCACATGACCGAGATAGGTCGTGTGAGGCATGCACTTGCGATCACATCAGTCGAAGAGATTCCTGAATATCATATTCTCCATGCACATCCTTAAATTCCTAACATATTACCCAGGGCCCAGAAGGACTGATGTTTGCTGGATCTTGAAACTACACTATAGTGGAATGCAATGAACGAGGGGTTACTACTTCCACCCCGGACACAATGAGGTCATGGCTTATCCTCATCCTCTCCGCGTTTATCTACGGCATCTCCACTTCAGCTCTACCTAGTCATCCGCCCGACTATAATGACGACACTTCACAGAGCTCTCAGAAGGTCCGCACGGTGTCGAAAGAATTATTCTCCTCGCTCGAGGAGCTCTCCCGTATTGTCGATATAACATATTGCGTTGGGACAACGGGCGTGTATAAACCATTCACTTGCGCGGGACGGTGTCATGAATTCGAAGGGTTTGAACTGGTGACGGTATGCCCTGCTTCGACGTCCAGCGAAATATCAGCTATTTTCGCAAAAACTACGCTTTGCGGTGGTTTTTTGCTACATATATCTTGCTACGATTCACTAATCGCAATATCGCATTGCAGACATGGAACACGGGCCCTTTTCTCTCCGACTCATGCGGCTTCGTCGTCCTCTCCCACCCACCATGGCCCAAACGCATCATCATCGGATTCCGCGGCACCTACTCGATTGCAAACACTATCGTGGACCTCTCTGCTATCCCCCAGATCTACACCCCATACCCTGCTAATAACCCTACAGACCCAGACCAGCCTCGCTGTAATAACTGTACCGTCCATGCCGGATTTATGGAGTCATGGAAGAGCGCTAGACGGATATTGCTAGATCCCCTGAAACAAACAATGGCGAAATATCCGGATTACCAATTCGTGCTGGTAGGACACTCGTTGGGCGGAGCGGTTGCTGCCCTTGCCGGTCTCGAATTTCAGGTTCGGGGTTGGCAACCGCAGGTGACGACGTTTGGGGAGCCGAGAGTGGGAAATCAAGGGCTGGTAGAATATATTGATGCGGTGTTCCATCTGAAAAATTCATCGTTATCGTCATCGGGGTACGACCCCACAACAAACGGCCACACGAAGTGGAATGCGAAGAGCAGCAACAACAACAACAACAAGACCTCCTCCTACCACCGCGTTACGCACGCCAATGACCCAGTCCCCCTGCTGCCCCTGTCAGAATGGGGTTACCGACCTCACGCGGGCGAGATATATATCTCAAAGCCAGATTTACCTCCTGACATCTCCGACCTGCAGCATTGCATCGGCGACGCGGATCCAGAATGCATCGCTGGATCCGAAGCACCTGGCAAAAGCTACTTACTTGCCTTAACCCTGTCATCATCCTCGGTATCATCGGCCGGACGCATTTGGAATGACGACGATGCTTACATAGAAGAAGACAACGACGTAATCACAGACACCACTGAACCCATTAGCCATCAACATCAGCAACATCAGCAACCATTGTTATCGTCCTGGCCGAACCCGATCGGGGATCGGATGCGTCTCGGAGCCCAAGGCAAGGGTAATGACGTCAAGCAGGTCTTGACACAATGGAACCTTATCCCTCACCGATATCGGTTGTGGGAACTGCTGTTTGCGCACCGCGATTACTTTTGGCGGTTGGGGGTCTGTTTGCCATCGCCCAATTGGGGCGGGAAGGGTCCTGGTGACCATGGTGGTTGGAAATTGCCGTGGAAGTGGAAGTGGAACTGGCCGTGGAAAAGTTGGCGGAGAGAGAGCCTGTGTTTTGGCGGTGCAAGTGGGTTGAATTAAATTTGTGTGGTATTTTGGATCTTGGCTTTTTCGGATTCCGAGTTTTTTCTTCATTTGCAGCTTCTCTTCTGACCTTTTCTTTTGTTTCCTTTCCTATTCTTGGTTTTTTCGGGTTTCTTTTTTCTTCTTTTTTTTCTGCTATACCCATGTGAAACGTACGTCGGTGCTTTATTTTTTGGATCTTATGCGTTGTAAATTTCTCAGTCTTTTGGCACACGTTGGGTTAATTAAATACCCCATTTCTAACCCATTATGGCATATATAATGATCTTAGGTTGACGGCAACATCAACATGCTTTTGGTTAACTGCCTAGGAATAACGGATTTAAAGTTTCTCCTCATTCAGCGAAGATCTTGATATCATGTGATTCTTGGATCCGCCTAGTGGGCTGGAGCAGAAGGATATGGAAAAGAGTGCTGCTAGCTTGCACTAGGGCTGGCACTAATTTGCACATCATCTCTTGGGTCTGCAGCGCACACCGCATTTCCTCTGGGGGATGACTTCTGCTTCAAAAGGAACTGTGGATAAGTTGAACGTGTTGTGCAAGGATGAGTGAAACAATAAGACAGGGAAACCAGGCAAGAATCTGTCAAACTTGTCATGACACCTGGGAATGACACCCAATGACACATGCCATCAGGTGGCAATCGGGTTGCTACCCCAATATTTGGCAATCAAACTGTGACGGAGCTTCTCGCACTTCTCACTGGATATGCGGGAGCCTTGGGATGGGGACGAGTACGACAAGTGCAGCCAGATGAGATGTTTTCTGTGTTTCCCTCTTGGCTCTGCTCTCATAACTCCCGCCCGGCTTCCGGCTTGCTTGGGGGGGCGTAACAAAAGCTGCGGGGTCGAAGCCTATCTATCGACTTTCCGGAGCTTCCAGACAAGGACACCGAGACATGTTGAACTTTCTGCAATGACCTCCTCCCGCGCCTTTCCTTCATGTTACCTTTTTCCTATACCAACCCGGGCGACCCCCTGATCCCTCCCCCTTCGGTAATCGGCTAAATGGTCGACTGAGGCCGACAAAACCCGCAAATCACAGCCTCTCATTACCTTCATCGGCCGATTTAATTGGGACCAGAAACTTGAAGCATTCAGCCTCTCCAACGCTCCGTTGGCTAGCGCAGTTCCTACAGTGATCGCTTGCATTAAGCACACTGCCACAATGAACCGTCACTTTTTTTTTTCGGCCCACATTATGCAGGCCTTGCTACGGAGTGCTACGCAGAGGCTTCCCCTCGTAACTCTTACAATGCCTGGCAGCGATACCCTTCCTTGCACGGGGTTTGGGCATTGTTGGTTCTCGGCCAAGCAATGTAGTTGTGCCGAGATCTGGGATCTTTCGATAAAGCTACCCAAAGACGCTTCTTGGTTACAGCTTTCTTCCCTTTCCCGAAATGTTATTTGCGCCAATACTCGCGCCAGCTGTTTGGCAGGCTATACTCAAAAGGTCGTCAACAAGCTTCTCCATAAAAAGTTTGACCAGCTGAACAGAGGAAGCTGACCGGCATCCCATGGAATCCTTGGCGTCGTCTTGATACTCTATTTTTAAGCTGTATTCTCTTTTTTTTTTGTTTTTAAAGTCGCGATTTCCCTTCTCGCTTTTCCGCAGTTGGCGCAAATCTATCGATATTTTCTGTGCGTCTTCTTCCTTCAAAAGCCACAGCTCTATTGCGAACATGCCCACCATGCCGTCACTCCGATCGCTCTTGCTTATCCCGCTACTCTTTTGGGCGCCTGTTAAAGGAGTTCCAGAACCGTGTCGCGGCGCTTGCAACGGCCGTGACCCGGGTTTCATCCGTCGAGCAGACGGGCGATATTTCCGCTTCCAGTCTTACAATGGGATATCCATCTCGTCTGCTCCCTCGATGGAAGGGCCATGGTCAGCGCCCAAATCTATGCTCCCGCAGGGTTCGTCAATTAACCTTCCAGGAAGGCGCGATCTTTGGGTGAGTTTAATAGTTTGCGGGAACTCGGGAATGATGTAAACGCGAAAATATAGAGTTTTAGTTGTTGACCCACATGCAGGCTCCCGACGTTTATAAGGTTCACGACGAGTACCATGTTTACTACTCGGTGTCAACGCTTGGCTCGCGCAATTCTGCCATTGGCCTTGCAACCTCTCGGACCATGGAGCCAGGTTCTTGGACCGATCATGGCTCCATCGGTGTGCAGACTACCGGGAGCGAGAACTACAATGCAATCGACGGCAACCTTTTTGAGGATGCAGATGGTTCACTCCGCTTCAATTTCGGGTCTTACTGGGGTGGTCTTTTCCAGCTGGGGATGAATGATGATGGAACCAGAACAGCGCCGCTGTCTTCAGCTGTTAACCTCGCCTATGAGCCAGGCTGGAACCACCACATCGAGGCCGCCTTCCTCTACCGACATCATAACGATTACTTTCTCTTCTTTTCTTGGGGCAAAGCTGGTGATTATGATATTAACCGTCCTGCCCCAGGCGAAGAGTATCGCGTCAAGGCTTGTCGGTCATCTAGGCCATCTGGCCCGTTTGTGAGACTTTCCCCAGTTACTTTCCTTAGCTTTATTT
>QGQJ01000804.1:0-55996 GCA_003206725.1 Blastomyces emzantsi
CCCTGCCTGTTGCCCGCCCTGGACCGCCCGCCCCCCTGATCGGCTGTGATTGGGACCCGGATGCGCGCATTGCGAGATTGACAAGCAGCGCCAAGGCCCTAACTGACTGGCCCATGCGCCCCGCGGCCACGGGAGCGTTCGTGCGCCCTATCAGAGCCTTTCCGAGCCGTTGCCGCGACGGTGTCCACCGCGCCGGCCGGGCGCGCAACGGTTCCTGAACGCAGATGCCTTTTTCCGACCTGGGACTGAGCGAGAAAGTCCTCAACGCCGTCGAAGCGGCGGGTTACACCGAGCCGACGCCGATCCAGGCTCAGGCCATCCCCCATGTGCTGGCGCGCCGGGACGTCCTCGGCATCGCCCAGACCGGCACCGGCAAGACCGCGGCGTTCACGCTGCCGATGCTGACGCTGCTGGAGAACGGCCGCGCCCGGGCCCGGATGCCCCGCACGCTGATCCTGGAGCCAACTCGCGAGCTGGCGGCCCAGGTGGTCGAGAATTTCGATCGCTACGGCACCAACCACAAGCTCAACGTCGCCCTGATCATCGGCGGCGTGTCCTTCGCCGACCAGGATGCCAAGCTCACCCGCGGCACCGACGTGCTGATCGCCACGCCGGGCCGGCTCCTCGACCATTTCGAGCGCGGCAAGCTGCTGCTCACCGGGGTCGAGCTGTTGGTGATCGACGAGGCCGACCGGATGCTCGACATGGGGTTCATCCCCGATATCGAGCGCATCGTGAAGATGGTGCCGTTCACCCGGCAGACCCTGTTCTTCTCGGCCACCATGCCGCCGGAGATCGAGCGGCTGGCCGACATGTTCCTGCACAACCCGCAGCGGATCGAGGTGGCGCGGCCGGCTTCCACGGCCTCGACCATCGCGCAGCGGCTGGTGGCGGTGGGCTCCGACGGCCATGCCAAGCGCGAGCGCCTGCGCAGCCTGATCCGGGGCGAGGCCGAGCTCAACAACGGCATCATTTTCTGCAACCGCAAGCGCGACGTCGCGCTGCTGCAGAAGTCGCTGGTGAGCCACGGCTTCGACGCCGCGGCTTTGCACGGCGACATGGACCAGCGTGCCCGCACCACCGCGCTCGACGCCTTCCGCAACGGCGAGACCGCGCTCCTGGTCGCCAGCGACGTGGCGGCCCGCGGCCTCGACATCCCGGCGGTCAGCCACGTCTTCAACTTCGACATCCCGCACCACCCGGAGGATTACGTCCACCGGATCGGCCGCACCGGCCGCGCGGGTCGCAGCGGCACCGCCTACACCCTGGTCGCTCCCGGGGACGACCGCTCCCTCGGCGCCATCGAGGCCCTGATCGGGCAGCCGATCCCGTGGTTCGACGGCGACCTGTCCACCGTGGCCGACCCGTCGGCCGATACCGGCACGCGCCATCGCGGCCGGTCGGGCGAGGGGCGCGGCGGGCGGCGTTCGGGCAAGTCCGAGGGCCGATCGTCCGAGAAGCGCGGCTCCGAGGGCCGGTCCTCCGAGGCCAAGGCGGTTGAGGACAAGCCCGAGGTTCGGGCCGAACCCGCGCGGGCCGAGGCCAAGTCCAACGGGCGCAGCGAGGCCGGCGGCCGTCAGCGGTCGCGCGGAGATTCGGCCGGCCGGCGCAGCGAGGGGCGTCCGGCCCCGCGTCCCGAGCCGGTACGCGAGGAAAGGTCGCGCGAGGAGCGTGGGCGCCGCAACGATCCCGACGGCGATACGCCGATCGGTCTCGGGTCACATGTTCCAGCCTTCTTGCTTCGACCAGTCTTGGCAAAGAAAGATAAGTAACGTCCGGACGTCCTAGCTTAACGTTCCTGCTACCAACCCGCCCTAGATTGTGATTCGGGCCGTCATGTCGTACTTCATTGGCGGCCTCGTACGGCGGGATGCGGATGAGCCAGGAGACCCATTCGGATCGTGACCGCAGCTTCGCGCTGGCGAAGCGCGCGCACGATCTGATCCGCGATTACGGTCCCTCGGCCACGCCGCGGGCCTACGCGGTCTGGTACGCCTACGTCTCGGGCGAGCTGCCGCTGCTCGGCGATTCGATCAAGCGCCTGACCACGCAGAACGGCAGCCTGACCGAGTCCGATATCGACGACCTGCACGAGACCTATCTCGACGGCCGGCAGCTCACGAGCACCACCGGCGATGTCAGCCGCGGCATGCTCGACGAGATCGCGGCGGTGACCGAGATCCTCGACCTGTCGCTCGGCTCGACCGCCCAATACGGCGAGGCCCTGCGCGGGCTCGCCCAGGACCTGGCCCAGGGCATGCCGACCCGGGCCCGGCTGGGCGAGATCGTCTCGACCCTGGTCTCCACCACCCGCGAGGTCGCGGTGAACAACCGGGTGCTCGAAGCGCGAATGCGCGAGACCCGCAACGAGATCGAGACCCTGCGCGAGAAGCTCGAAGCCAGCCGGCTGGAGAGCCTCACCGACGCGCTGACCGGACTGTCGAACCGCAAGCATTTTGAGGAAACGCTCAAGGCGTCCCTCGAGGCCGCGCGGCTGGGGGCCACCCCGATGAGCCTGATCGTCCTCGACATCGACTTCTTCAAGCGGTTCAACGACCTCTACGGCCATCTCACGGGCGATCAGGTGCTGCGCCTCGTGGCGATCGTCATGCGCGAGAATGCCGGCAAGCAGGCGCTGCTCGCCCGGTTCGGCGGCGAGGAATTCGGTATCGTGCTGCCGGGTGCCGACCGGGCCGTGGCTCGGCAGGTGGCCGAGCAGGTCCGCGCCAGCGTCATGGGCCGGGAGCTGGTGAAGCGCTCCACCGGCGAATCGCTCGGCAAGGTCACGATCTCGCTCGGCATCGCGGTGCTGCATGCCGAGGATACGCCGGCCTCGCTGCTCGAGCGGGCCGATCTGTGCATGTTCGCGGCCAAGCGCGCCGGCCGCAACCGCGTCGTGGACGACGCGGCCGACTCGCTCTCCCAGGTCGCCTGAGAGCCGGCTTCAGGCCGGGGCCGGGATCCGGTCCTCGGACACCGGCGTGATCGCCACCGATTCGCCGCAGCCGCAGGCGGAGGTCTGGTTCGGGTTGTTGAACACGAACTGCGAGGCGAGCTTGGTGGTGGTGAAGTCCATCTCGGTGCCGAGCAGGAACAGCACCGCCTTGGGATCGACGAACACCCGAACGCCGCGATCCTCGACCACGTCCTCGCCAGGCTTGGGCGCCTCGGCGTATTCCATCGTGTAGGACATGCCGGCGCAGCCGCCGTTCCGGACGCCGACCCGCAGGCCGGCGATCGGACGGTCGGCATCCGCCATGATCGCCTTGATCCGCTCGGCCGCCCGATCGGTCAGCGACAGAACCTTGAACCCTGAAAACATCGTCACCCTCCCGCCCATCCGGGTTCAAGGCCCGGGAGCGCGCATTCTGACGGAGACAAGATAAGCATCCGCCCTCGCCCGGTCCACCGGGGCTGAGCCACAGGGCCGCGGCATTCGGCGCGTCAGGCGGTTTCGCCCACGAGCCGCGCGAAGGTGGCGAGGTCGACGTTGCCGCCGCTGATCACCACGCCGACGCGCTTGTCCTTCACGTCGACCAGCCCGTGCAGCACGGCCGCCGCCGCCAGGCAGCCGGTCGGCTCGACCAGAAGCTTCATCCGCTCGGCGAAGAACCGCATGGTCTCAACGAGCTGCGGGTCCGAGACGGTGAGGATGTCGGCGACCTCGCGCTGGATGATCGCGAAGGTCAGGTCGCCGAGCGCCGTCGATTGCGCCCCGTCCGCGATGGTCCGGGGAACCGGGATGGTCACGATCCGGCCCGTACGGAACGATTGCTGGCCGTCATTGCCGGCCTCTGGCTCGACGCCGATCACCCGGCAGCCGGGCGACAGGGCGGCGGCGAGCGCGCAGCCCGCGAGCTGGCCGCCGCCGCCGAGGCAGGCCACCAGCACGTCGAGCGGCCCGGCCTCCTCGATCAGCTCCTGTGCCAACGTCCCCTGTCCCGCGATCACGTCGCGGTGGTTGAACGGCGGAATCAGCGTCATGCCCTTGGGCTCGGCGAGCTCGCGGCCCAGCGCCTCGCGATCCTGGGTATAGCGGTCGTACAGCACGACCTCGGCGCCGTAGCCCCTTGTCGCGGCGATCTTCGCCGCCGGTGCGTCGCCCGGCATGACGATGGTGGCTGGGATGCCGAGCAGCTGGCTCGCCAGGGCGATCGCCTGGGCGTGATTGCCCGAGGAGAACGACAGCACCCCGCGGGCGCGGACCGCCTCCGGCAGGGCGCTGATCGCGTTGTAGGCCCCGCGGAACTTGAAGGCCCCGCCCCGCTGCAGGTTCTCGGCCTTGAAGAACAGTTTCGCGCCGGTCCGCGCATCCGCGGTGCGCGACGTCAGCACGGGGGTGCGATGGGCGATTCCGGCGATGCGTTCCGCCGCCCGGGCGACATCCGCGAAGGTCGGCGCGCCGCTCCGGGCCGCCATGGTCGTCTCTGCTTGCTCGGGCATCGTATCCTGCATCGCTCCTGGGCTCGTCCGCGCCGCGATCGGGCCCGGCTGCGCGGTCCTGACCGGACACGCACTCCTGCTGAAACCGGGATTCCTGTCGGCGTCGCGCTCCGAGCCGACGCGAGTCATAGGCAGGATTTGCGCCCGGCGCACCCGGCGGATTCAAAGGCCAAGCGGAGCCATTCGCTGGCCCGCCACTTGTATCTCTGGACTGGTTCGGGAGTAGCGTTGCCATGATAATGGAATCGAGGATCCGAATCGCTTCTCCGGCCAGCCTGAAGTGCGGTTTTGCGGAGGTTCGATGAGCGACAGGACGCGCGACCGACGCGCCGGCGATGAGGCCACCGAGGTCACGTTCCGGGGCCGTGGGCTCGCCCTGCGCTCCGGCGGCCGACTGATCCTGCTCGTCTGCCCGCTCTGCTCGCAGCGCAATGCCAGCCGCGGCGCCGAGCGCGGTATCTGCGAGTGGTGCGCCTACGTCCCCTCGCAGGACCAAGCCGAGCCGGTGGAGCGCGGAAACGGCTGAGTCGTGCGGTGCGCAAGCACGTCCCGTCTCCGGGTCGCATCGCTGGTCTGCCGCTTCCAGGGCCCCCTGCCGTGTGGGCAGAACCAGTTTCCGCGGGCGAGGCCGCGATCGCAGCCTCCGCCGCGGGGGCCGCCGGCATCGCATGCGAAGCAAGGACGGAAAACGCGCCCCGAGGACGGCGTCACCGCGAGCGGCCGCACTACCCGTCTCCCGCGAATGTCCGCGGTGCGTACTATTAACGGTTGCAAAAAATTTCTAAGATTTCGATTATAAGTCAGGGGGGCTACCGACCGGGAGGTTTCATGCAACCGTCGGAATGCTGCATCTTTCGCATGATCATCGCGTCCGTGATCGGAAGCGGTATGACGTTGCTCGTGGTCCGGGGCTTCGACCCCTGGGCCCTCGTGCTGATCCCCATCGGCGGCAGCCTCGCGACCGTGTTCGTGATCGCCCTGTTCCAGGGCATCAGCCTGGCCCTGACCGCACGGTCGAACGGGAATTCCGAGTCGCCGACGTAGGGGTGTCGCGGCCCTTTTTTTGTGACGGACTTTCGCAAGGCGGAAGCCGCACGTTTTACAGATCCTCGACCCGCGACGGACGATGCAGCGTCCTGAGAGCCGGTCCCGGACAAGCCGAAAGCGCTTCTTCCCTTGCGCGCGCTACCACCTTCGCACGTCGGCCTGTGAAGCCCGCCACGTGCTCCCCTCTCCCGTGCGGGAGATAGGGACCCGCGCGTCACCAAGTCGACGATGTCTGAATCCGCCCGCCCACCCGGAGAACGGACCCGAGTCCCGTCGTGAAGCGCCCCCCGGCCACCCGCGGCGCGAGCCGCCAGAGCCGCCCCGCGCCGTACGTCTCCTCAGGTGTGGATCACCTTGCCGTAGGCGTCGAGCACGCTCTCGTGCATCATCTCGCTGAGCGTCGGGTGCGGGAACACCGTGTGCATCAGCTCCTCCTCGGTGCTCTCCAAGTTCATCGCCACCACGTAGCCCTGGATCAGCTCGGTCACCTCGGCGCCGACCATGTGGGCGCCGAGCAACTGGCCGGTCTTGGCGTCGAACACGGTCTTGACCAGGCCGTCCGGCTCGCCCAGCGCGATCGCCTTGCCGTTGCCCGCGAAGGGGAACCGGCCGACCTTCACGGTGAAGCCCAGCTCCTTGGCCTTGGCCTCGGTGAGCCCGACGCTGGCGATCTGCGGCTGGCAATAGGTGCAGCCCGGGATCTTGGCCTTGTCCATCGGGTGGGTGTGCAGGCCCTTGATGGTCTCGACGCAGATGACGCCCTCGTGCTCGGCCTTGTGGGCGAGCATCGGCGGGCCGGCGACGTCGCCGATGGCGTAGAGGCCGGGCACGTTGGTCCGGCCGAGCCCGTCGGTGACGACGATGCCCCGGTCGATCGTCACCCCGAGCTTTTCGAGGCCGATATTCTCGATGTTGCCGACCACGCCGACCGCCGAGATCAGCTTCTCGGCGGTGATCTGCTGAGTCTTGCCGTCGCCGCCTTCGATGGTCGCCGTGACGGAATCGGCCCCCTTCTCGACCTTCGTGACCTTGGCGCCGGTGAGGATCTTGATGCCCTGCTTCTCGAAGCGCTTGCGGGCGATGCCGGCGATCTCCGCATCCTCCACCGGCAGGATCTGCGGCAGCAGCTCCACCACGGTCACCTCGGCGCCCATCGTCCGGTAGAACGAGGCAAACTCGATGCCGATCGCGCCCGAGCCCATGACGAGCAGGCTCTTGGGCATCGTCTCGGGGACCATGGCCTCGTAGTAGGTCCAGATCTGCTTCTTGTCGGGCTCGATCCCGGGGATCGCCCGGGGCCGGGCGCCGGTGGCCACGATGATGTGCTTGGCCTGGTAGGTCCCGGCGCCCTTGGCGCCCTTAGGCGGTTCGGCGCGCTTGGACTCCTTCACGGTGACCTGGCCGGGCTGGTTGCCCTTAGCCACGCTGTCGACCGCGGCCTCGCCCCAGATCACATCGACCTTGTTCTTCTTGAGCAGCATGCCGACGCCGCCGTTGAGCCGGCCCGAGACGCCGCGGGAGCGTTTGACGATGGCCGCGGTGTCGAACGACACCTCCTTGGCCGACAGGCCGTAATCGGAGGCGTGCTGCATGTAATGGTAGATCTCGGCTGAGCGCAGCAGCGCCTTGGTGGGGATGCAGCCCCAGTTCAGGCAGATGCCGCCCAGGTGTTCCCGGTCGACAACCGCGGTCTTGTAGCCGAGCTGCGCCGCCCGGATCGCCGTGACGTAGCCGCCGGGCCCGGCGCCGATGATGAGGATGTCGTAGGTGTCGGACATTGCGTGCTCCGGCTCAGACCAACATGCCCATCGGGTTCTCGATCAGCCCCTTGAAGGCCGCGATCAGCTCCGCGCCGAGCGCGCCGTCGAGGACGCGGTGGTCGCAAGACAGGGTGCAGGTCATCACCTGGACCACCGCCGGCGCGCCGTCCTTCACGACCACGCGCTTCTCGCCGGCGCCCACCGCCAGGATGCTCGATTGCGGCGGGTTGATCACCGCCGTGAAGTGCTTGATCCCGAACATGCCGAGATTCGACACCGAGGTCACGCCGCCCTGGTACTCCTCGGGCTTCAGCTTCTTGGCCCGGGCGCGGGCCGCGAAGTCCTTCATCTCCTTGGAGATGGTGGAGAGCGTCTTCTCGTCGGCCCGGCGGATCACCGGGGTGAACAGTCCACCGTCGATCGCCACCGCGACGCCGACCTCGGCCTGCTTGAAGCGCAGCACCCGGTCCTCGGCCCAGACTGCGTTGGCGGCGGGCACGCGGGTGAGCGCCAGACCCATCGCCTTGATGACGAAGTCGTTCACCGAGAGCTTGAAGGCCGGCTTGCCGTCCTTGTCCTTGCCCGCGGAGGCGTTGAGCGTCTCGCGCAGCTTCATCAGCGCGTCGAGCTCGCAATCCACCGTGAGGTAGAAGTGCGGGGCCACCTGCATCGCCTCGGTGAGGCGCTTGGCGATGGTCTTGCGCATGCCGTCGAGCGGCACCTCCTCGTAGGAATCCTTGGCGTAGAAGCCCCGAACCTGATCGAGGGTGAGGCCGGCCGGCCCGCCGCCGGCGGGCGCGGCCTTCGGCGCGGGGGCGGCCGCCTTGGGGGCCTCGGCGGCGGCCTGCGGCGCCGGTGCCTTGGTGCCGCCGGAGGCCTTGGCGGCCTGGACGTCCCGGGCGATGATCCGGCCGTGCGGGCCGCTGCCCTCTACGGCGGCGAGGTCGACGCCCTCCTGCTTGGCGATCCGGCGCGCGAGCGGCGAGGCGAACACCCGGCCGCCCGCACCGGCCTGCTGCTGCGGCGCGGTGCCGCCGGGCTGGGCGCCCTCCGGCGCCTCGTTCACCCGCTCGTAGGACATGTGGCCGCCGCCGGGCGTGGTGTTCTGGTCGGCCGGGGCCGGCGCCGTGGCAGCCGACGTCGCCTCGCCCTTGGCTTCCGGCGCAGCCTTGCCGCCACCGCCCGCGGCCTGGACGCTCGCCGGATCCTCGCCCTCCGCGGCGATCACCGCGATCAGGTCGTTGACCGGCACGTCCGCGGTCCCCTCGGGCACGACGATCTTGGCGAGCACGCCCTCGTCGATGGCCTCGACCTCCATGGTCGCCTTGTCGGTCTCGATCTCGGCGAGCACGTCGCCGGATTTCACGGCGTCGCCCTCCTTCTTCAGCCACTTGGCGAGGTTGCCCTTCTCCATGGTCGGCGAGAGGGCGGGCATGAGCACGTTGATCGGCATGGCATCAGGTCTCGGGCAAGGCCGGGGCGGCCGGATCGGCGAAGGGAAACAGGTCGTCGAGGGGGAACGGGACGGCGTCGAAGGGCGCCAGCGCTACGGTCTCGCCGCGCTGGACGGTGGCCAAGACCACCCAGCGCCCATCCGCGAGGGCGAAGCCTTCCAGAAAACCTTCGCCCGGATCGAGCAGCCAGAGATGGCCAATTCCCGCCTCGGCGTAGATGCGGCGCTTCGGACCTCGATCGAGCCGGGCTGTCGAGGGTGAGAGGATCTCGCAAACCCAGTCCGGCGCGGTCTCAAGAAAAGCGTCCTCAGGCATGGATGGCATTCGAGGACGGCGCCAACCGGCGAGGTCCGGCACGACCACATGAGTCCCGAGATGAAGCTCCGGTTCGACCATGAAGAGCCAGCCACCGGGACCGCCGCGTCCCTGGCGGAAGGGTGGACCCAGCACGGTGCTGAGATCCGATACCGCCAGTGCATGCTGTGGGCGTGGCCGCGGATGCGTCTCCAGCGTCCCATCGATGATCTCGGCCACGAGATGCTCCGGCACCGCCATGAGATCCGCGTAGGTCGCCGAACGGTGAGCAGCCACAGCCATGGTCTGCACCATCGCTAGTTGAGGCCGCCGGGGTCGAGCCCCTCGGCCTCCCAGCCGGCGCGGATGCGCTCGAACGCCTCCTCCTCCGACATGTCGGTCTCCAGCGCGTAGGCGCGGGCGGCCTGCCGGCCGAGGTCGATCAGCAGCCGGCCCCAGGTCGCGGGGTCGTCGAAGGAGCGACGCAGGGCGACGCTCACGGCACCGTCCACTACGGCCGCGCGCAGCACCTCGATGCCGCCCTGCTCGCGGGCGTCCGGTGGGATAGCGAGTTCGACGAAGTCCTGTTTAGGATCCTGGCTCATGGCGCGCCGGCTGGTTTCCGAACCCGGACGGGGCGGAGGGACGGGGCTGCGGGGCCGCCCGCGAATCCCGTCACTTGTAGCAGACGCTCTTGGCCGCCTCGACGACCTCGGCCACGTTCGGCAGGGCAAGCTTCTCGAGGTTCGCCGCGTAGGGCATCGGCACATCCTTGCCGGTGATGCGCAGGACCGGGGCGTCGAGATAGTCGAAGGCGTCGACCATCAGGCGGGCCACGATCTCGGCGCCGATGCCGGATTGCGGGAACCCCTCCTCCACGGTGATGCAGCGGCCGGTCTTCTTGACCGAGCGCACCACCGTCTCCGAATCCATCGGCCGGATCGTGCGCAGGTCGATCACCTCGGCCTCGATGCCCTCCTCGGCCAGGATCTGCGCGGCCTTGAGCGCGTAGGTCATGCCGATCGCGAAGGACACGATGGTCACGTCCTTGCCGGTGCGGTGGACCCGCGCCTTGCCGATCGGCAGCACGAAGTCGTCGAGCTGCGGCACCGGGAAGGACTGGCCGTAGAGGATCTCGTTCTCGAGGAAGATGATCGGGTTCGGGTCGCGGATCGCGGCCTTGAGCAGGCCCTTGGCGTCCGAGGCCGTGTAGGGGGCGATCACCTTCAGGCCCGGCACGTTCGAGTACCAGGCGGCGTAATCGTGGCTGTGCTGGGCGCCGACCCGGGCGGCGGCGCCGTTGGGGCCGCGGAACACGATCGGGCAGCCGAGCTGGCCGCCGGACATGTAGAGGGTCTTGGCCGCCGAGTTGATGATGTGGTCGATCGCCTGCATGGCGAAGTTGAAGGTCATGAACTCGACGATCGGCTTCAGGCCGGACAGCGCCGCACCGACGCCGATGCCGGCGAAGCCGTGCTCGGTGATCGGGGTGTCGACCACGCGCTTGGCGCCGAATTCCTGCAGCAGCCCCTGGGTGATCTTGTAGGCGCCCTGATACTCGGCGACCTCCTCGCCCATGACGAAGACGTCGCCGTCCCGGCGCATCTCCTCGGCCATGGCGTCGCGCAGGGCCTCGCGCACCGTGGTGGTCACCATCGGGGTGTTGGCCGGGAATTCCTCCATCACCGGCTCGTCGGCCTTGTTGGTGATGATCGCCGGCGCCGCGGGCGCCTCCGGGGCGTCGGAGCCGGTCTTCGCGGCCGGAGCCGGCTTCTCGGCCATGCCCTCGGCCTGCATGTCCGGGGTCGGGGCCGGGTGGCCGCCGGCGCCGTTGGGCTTCGGCTTGCCGCCGCTGGCCGCCGCCTCGGACACGTCCTCGCCCTCGCCGGCGATGATCGCGATCGGGGTGTTGACCGCGACGCCCTCGGTGCCCTCCTCGATCAGGATCTTGGCGAGCACGCCTTCGTCGATGGCCTCGACCTCCATGGTCGCCTTGTCGGTCTCGATTTCGGCCAGAACGTCGCCGGATTTGACCGGATCGCCCTCTTTCTTCAGCCACTTGGCGAGCTTGCCCTCCTCCATGGTCGGGGAGAGGGCGGGCATCAGGATGTCGGTCGCCATGCTCAGCTCTGCGGTCGTCTTTTCGGTAGGGGCGGCCAGGGGTTCGGGGACGCGCTAGGCGTGCGCATCCAGCAGGATGTCGGTCCAGAGCTCGGCGGGATCCGGCTCAGGATCGTTGGTGGCGAACTCGGCCGCCGCGTTCACGGTCTCGCGGACCTTGGCGTCGGTCGCCTTGATCTCCGCCTCCGGCACCCCGTGCAGCTCGAGCAGGCGCTTGCGCACCATCTCGATCGGGTCGTGCTCGTCGCGCATCTTCGAGACCTCGTCCTTGGTCCGGTACTTGGCCGGATCGGACATGGAGTGGCCGCGATAGCGGTAGGTCTGCATCTCGAGGATGTAGGGGCCCTGGCCGGAGCGGGCGTGCTCGACCGCCCGGGTCGCCGCCTCGCGCACGGTGCGGACATCCATGCCGTCGACCTGCTCGCCCGGGATGCCGAAGGAGAGGCCGCGCTTGGAGAAGTCGGTCTGCGCCGAGGCCCGGGCCACCGATGTGCCCATGGCGTAGCGGTTGTTCTCGATCACGTAGACGACCGGCAGCTTCCAGAGCGCGGCCATGTTGAAGCTCTCGTAGACCTGGCCCTGATTGGCCGCGCCGTCGCCCATATAGGTCAGGCTGACCTTGCCGTTCTCCCGGTAATGATCGGCGAAGGCGAGGCCGGTGCCCAGCGAGACTTGGGCGCCGACGATGCCATGACCGCCGAAGAACTGTTTCTCGCGGCTGAACATGTGCATGGAGCCGCCCTTGCCGCGGCTGTAGCCGCCCCGGCGGCCGGTCAGCTCGGCCATGACGCCCTTCGGGTCCATGCCGCAGGCCAGCATATGGCCGTGGTCGCGGTAGCCGGTGATGACCTGATCGCCCTCGATCGAGGCCATCTGCATGCCGATCACCACAGCTTCCTGGCCGATATAGAGGTGGCAGAAGCCGCCGATCAGACCCATGCCGTAGAGCTGGCCGGCCTTCTCCTCGAAACGCCGGATCAGCAGCATCTCGTGATAGGCGTGGAGGTCTTCCTCCCGGGTGAATTGCGGCATGTTCGGCGCGGGCTTGTGCGCCTCGACGGCCTGGGAGCTTCCAGCCTCCGGGCTCGCGACCTGCGGTTGCGAGGACGAAGCGTCCTTCGCAGGCTCCTTGGCGGCGTCCATCGGCGCTCTCCCCGTGATTCCACGCGACTGGAACGGGGTGTAGGACAGCACCGTTTGGAAAGCGAGGGTGGACGCTCTGACAGGTCGCCGCTCTTGTCAGAGGGGATCTCAAGCATCGTCCCGAAGGGTGGCTGCCGGCTTTCGGGATGCGACGATGGTGATCTCAGGTCGCGGCCGCGCCGCTCCCCCCGGTGACCTCAGGGCGTGATGATGACCACGTCGTTGGCATGCACGCGGCCGAGCACGATCCGGGCGCGCTCCTCGAGGAGGTCGCGGTCGATCTGGTCGCTCTTCAGCAGCGCGACCCGGTGCTCCCAGGTGGCGCGCTCCGCCCGAACGGCGGCGAGTTCCTGGGTGAGGCCGTAGGCGCGGATCTTGAGCACCTTCTTGGCTTCGAGGCCGCGATTGCCGCTCTCGGCCTGCCACACGAAGAAGCCGACCACGAGCGCCGACAGGGTCCAGAGACCCAGGGGCAAGAGGACCATTCTGACGCGGCGGCGGACGACCATGGCGGGAGCCTCGCGCGGAAAGGTTAACGGAGCTTTTCGGAGCTGGCGGATCGCGCCCGCCGGTCATGATTGTGGGCAGGCCGGACAGACGGAGCGAAACCGCGCAGATGGATATGACCGACCTGACACGCTGGATCGCCGAGCACGCCACCGCGACCGATGACCACGACACGATGCTTGCCCGGGTCTGCGAAGCCCTGTGCGACGCCGGCGTCCCGCTCTGGCGGGTCAGCGTCATGACGCCGGCCATCGATCCGCTCGTGCGCGGGGTCAGCCTGAACTGGCATCTCGGCCAGGGGCTCAGCTTCGTGCCCAACCCGCACGGCGCCGAGCAGGAGGCGGATTGGCTGCGCAGCCCGATCTTCGCGATGCTGGAGCGGGAGGAGGTTTTCGGGCGCTGGCGCCTCGACCGCCCCGGCCCGGAGACCGACTACCCGGTCCTGCACGACCTGCGCGCCGAGGGCGGGACCGAATATGCGGTGCATATCGTCGCCTTCGCGCCCGGCACCGCGTTGCGCGGCGTCGCGATCTCGTTCTGCACCCGGGCCCGGTCCGGCTTCTCCCGGACCGACCTCGCTGCGGTCGCCGCGGTCCTGCCGGTCCTCGGGCTCGCGGTGGCCAAGCTCGGGCTCGGGCACACCCTGCGCGAGGTCTCGGCGACCTATCTCGGGCGTTCCACCGCCGAGCGGATCCTCGACGGCCAGATCCGGCGCGGCCAGGGACGGGCCATCCCGGCCGCGATCCTGTTGACCGACCTGCGCGGCTTCACGGCCCTGTCCGACCAGGCCGACCCCTACGACATGGTCACCTGGCTCAATGAGCATTTCGACGCGCTGGGCGATCCCGTGGCGCGACACGGCGGCGAGATCCTGAAATTTTTGGGCGACGGCTTCCTGGCGATCTTCCCGGTGGCCGATGCCGGCACCCTGCCCTGCCCGGTCTGCAGCAGTGCCCTCGAGGCAGCCGCGGACGGGCTGGCGGCCAACGCTGCGCTCAATCGCCGGCGCCGCGAGGCGGGGCTGCCGGAGCTGCCCGCCGATTGCGTCGTGCATTTCGGCACGGTGGTCTACGGCAATGTCGGCACCGAGCGCCGCCTCGACTTCACGGTGATCGGGCGGGCGGTAAACGAGGCCAGCCGGATCGAGAGCCAGTGCGAGGCCCTCGGCCACACGCTGCTGGTCTCGGATTCCTTTGCCCAGCGATGCAGCCGGACGCTGGACCCGGTGGGCGTCATCGAACTGCGCGGCCTGGCGCGACCGCAGAAGGTCTGGACGCTGCCGACGGGGTAAGAGCTGGGGCAGGAGCGCCGGGATACCCACCCCGTCACTCCGGGGCGCCGGAGGCGAGCCTGGCATTCAGAAACGCACGTGGATCAAAGCTTTACGCAGTCGGCGGTTCCGGATTCCGGGCTCCGCTGCGCGGCCCCGGCATGACACGGCGATCTATTTGATCGCCGCACCGATCCAAGGATCGGTCTGAGGCGTCACGCGGACTCCGCTGACCGATCGTCTTCCTTGCGAGAGCAAACGGGGCTCAGCCCCGAGCCAGGTGCTTGATCGCCGAGGGGCCGGCGTAGAGCGCCTGCGGGCCGAGACCCTCCTCGATGCGGATCAGCTGGTTGTACTTGGCCAGTCTGTCGGAGCGGGCGAGGGAGCCGGTCTTGATCTGCCCGCAATTGGTGGCGACCGCGAGGTCTGCGATGGTCGAGTCCTCGGTCTCGCCGGAGCGGTGCGACATCACCGCGGTGTAGCCGGCGCGCTGGGCCATATCGACTGCCGCCAGGGTCTCGGTGAGCGAGCCGATCTGGTTGACCTTGATCAGGATCGAGTTGGCGGTGCGCTCGGCGATGCCGCGGGACAGCCGCTCGACATTGGTGACGAACAGGTCGTCGCCCACGAGCTGGCACTGCGCACCAATCTTGTCGGTCAGGAGCTTCCAGCCGGCCCAATCGTCCTCGGACATGCCGTCCTCGATCGACAGGATCGGGTAGTTGGCCACCAGCTGCGCCAGGTAATCAACCTGGGCCTCGATCGACCGGTTCGTGCCCTCGCCCTCGTAGGCGTAGGCGCCGTCCTTGAAGAACTCGGTGGCGGCACAGTCGAGCGCCAGCGCGATGTCCTGGCCCGGCTTGAAGCCCGCGGCGCTGATCGCGTCCATCACGAAGTCGAGAGCGGCCTCGGCCGAGGGCAAATTCGGGGCGAAGCCGCCCTCGTCACCGACATTGGTGTTGTGGCCGGCCTTCTTCAGCTTGCCCTTGAGGGTGTGGAACACCTCCGAACCCATGCGCACGGCGTCGGCGAGCGAGTCCGCGCCCACCGGCATGATCATGAATTCCTGGAAGTCGATCGGGTTGTCGGCGTGCGCCCCGCCGTTGATGATGTTCATCATCGGCACCGGCAGGACCCGGCCCTGCACGCCGCCGACATAGCGGTAGAGCGGCAGGCCGGAGGCCTCGGCCGCCGCCTTGGCGACCGCCAGCGACACGCCCAGGATCGCGTTCGCCCCGAGGCGCGCCTTGTTGGGCGTGCCGTCGAGCTCGATCATCGCCTCGTCGACGGCGACCTGATCCTCGGCCTCCATGCCGCCGATCGCGTCGAGGATCTCGGTCTGCGCGGCCTCGACCGCCTTCAGCACGCCCTTGCCGAGGAAACGGCTCTGGTCGCCGTCGCGCAGCTCGACCGCCTCATGGGCACCCGTGGACGCTCCCGACGGGACCGCGGCGCGGCCAAACGAGCCGTCTTCCAGCAGGACATCGACCTCGACCGTGGGGTTGCCGCGGCTGTCGAGGATCTCGCGGGCGCTGATATTGGTGATCGCGGTCATGGAACGTCCTCTCGCGGGGCCGCTTGTCGGCGGCAGCCCCGATCCGGGGTGCGGCGCATCGCGGCGGCTTATCCGTCAAGCCGCGTTCGGCGGCAAGCACCGGCGTAGGTCGCGCCTGTGCACGTGTCGTGACAGTCCGAGCCTCAACCCTACCGTGCTCGCGTCCCGGAGGCCGGATGGCGGATCGGCGTCGCGGCCAGGGACCGGTTCAGCTTGCGCAACTGTGCGTCGTCGCGGGCGCAGAGGTCGTGGCGGGTCATGGCGTCGAGCATGCGCTGGGCCGCGTCGTCCCCGCTTGCCCGGGCCGGTACGGTCGCGACCGTGGCCAGGCCGATGAACACGACGGCGATGAGACGCATGATGTCGGGCCTCAGTCGGACGGTGCCGACGATCGCCCGATCCTGGCTGCGAACGATGAAGATTTGGTCGCGCCGGGGACGGATGCGCTGCGCGGCGCGCACCTTTATAGTGAGCGCATGACCGCATCCGAGACCCTGCAGCTCGGCCAGCCCACGGCGCTGCCCGATTCGCCTCACGAGGCCCGCCTCGACCGCGTGCCGAACCCCCATGCCGATACCGACTACGTGGCGCGCTTCACCGCGCCCGAGTTCACCTCGATCTGCCCGGTCACGGGCCAGCCGGATTTCGCAATTCTGGTAATCGACTACGTGCCCGGCGACTGGCTGGTGGAGTCGAAGTCGCTGAAGCTCTACCTCGGCGCTTTCCGCAATCACGGGGCGTTCCACGAGGATTGCACGGTGGCGATCGGCAAGCGGCTGCGCGACCTGCTGGAGCCGCGCTACCTGCGCATCGGTGGCTACTGGTACCCGCGCGGCGGCATCCCGATCGATGTGTTCTGGCAGACCGGCGAGCCGCCCAAGACCATCTGGCTGCCTGAGACCGGCGTCGCCCCCTATCGCGGGCGCTGAAGCGCACACAAAAAAGGGCGACCGGCTCGCGCTGGTCGCCCTCTGATCCGGTGGGATCGCCGCCCTTAGTAGGGCGAGCCGTAGTAGCCATAGGCCGGGGCGCCGTAGCCGTAAGCCGGAGCGCCGTAGGCCGGGGCGTAGCCGTAACCGCCGCCGTAGCCACCGTTGTAGTAGTTGTTGGCCGCGCCGGCGGCGACTGCACCGGCGGCGAGGCCGGCGATGCCGAGACCGATGGCCGCACCGGTGCCGATGCCGCGACGGCCGCCGCGATAGCCGTAGCCGTGACCATAGCCATGGCCGTAGCCGCCGTGGAAGCCGTACGGACGGGCTTCGGCGCCGGTCGTGGCAGCGACGCTGCCGAGAGCCAGAGCAGCGGCGGTGGCGATGATACCAATCTTGCGCATAATGTTCCTTCTCGATCCGCGATCGAACATGCCCATTAACGTGGCCGCTCGGCGGTCGGTTCCAAGTTCTCAGAACCGATTTCAGGGGGAGGTCGGCTGCCTGAACAGCGGTTCATCTGCACGGCCCGCGGTGGAGTCGGTTTCCAAGGGTCGGGTTTGTAGAACTGTCCGTCGCTGGTCTTGTGAATAGTTTCCGCACCGTTGCGGCATCCGCCCCCAGGGGCGCTGCGCATCGGGCGGGCTGGCGGGGCCGGACGGTCTTCCAGCGGGAATGACGCCGCGCGGCGCATCCCGTTCCAACCGGGACTGTGCTTAGGTGCGTGCGCGCCCCTGACCGGCGCCGGTCCGGAGAGCCCCGCCATGGATGCCCTGACGCTGATCCGCGAGACCTTCGCGCCGCTCCCGGGCAGGCGCCTCCTCGATATCGGCTGCGGGCCCGGAACCCTGGCGAAGCGGCTCGTCGCGGACGGCGCGGCGGTAACCGGCATCGATCCGGGCGTCGCGGCTCTGGAGACGGCCCGGTCCGCCGTGCCTGATGCGCTGTTCGAGGCCGCCTCGGCCGAAGCGCTGCCCTTTCCCGCGGCGCGCTTCGACGGGGCCGTGATGTTCAACGCCCTGCACCACATCCCGGACCCGGCCGCAGCGCTTGCCGAGGCGGCGCGGGTGCTGGCGCCGGGTGGCCTGCTGGTCGTGGTGGAGCCCCTGGCGGAGGGCAGCTTCTTCGACGCCCTGCGGCCGATCGAGGATGAGACCGCAGTCCGGGCCGCCGCGCAGGACGCCATCGCGGCGGCGCTCGCGGACGGCGCCTTCCTGTGCCGGCAGGACGTTACGGTGATGCGTCGCGAAAGCTTCGCCTCCCTCGACGCCTTCCTGGCGCGGGTCAGCGCAGTCGATCCGGCCCGCGCGGCGACAATCGAGGCGCGGCGCCCGGTGGTGGAGGCGGCGTTTCACGAGGCGGCCGAGCGCGAGGCCGACGGGCGCTACGCCCTGGTCCAGCCCCTGCGCATCCACGTCCTCCAGCCGGCCTGACGCCGGATCAGGCGTGGCGCTTCTTGGCGAGCCGGTCGAAGGCGATCAGCTCTTCGAGCAGCGCCGGCATGTCCCGCAGGGCCACCATGTTGGGGCCGTCCGAGGGGGCCCGGTCCGGATCGGGATGGGTCTCGATGAACACCCCGGCGACGCCGACCGCCACCGCGGCCCGGGCCAGCACGGCGACGAATTCCCGCTGGCCGCCGGAGCTGGTGCCCTGCCCGCCCGGCTGCTGCACGGAATGGGTGGCGTCGAACACCACCGGTGCGCCATGGGTCACCTGCGCCATGATCGGCAGACTGCGCAGGTCCGACACCAGGGTGTTGTAGCCGAAGGAGGCGCCGCGCTCGGTGACGATGACGTTCGGGTTGCCGGCCTCCGTCACCTTGGCGGCGACGTGCTTCATGTCCCACGGCGCGAGAAACTGACCCTTCTTGATGTTGACCGCCCGGCCGGTGGCGGCCGCGGCCAGGAGCAGGTCGGTCTGGCGGCACAGGAAGGCCGGGATCTGGAGCACGTCCACCGCATCGGCCGCCGGCGCGCATTGTTCGGCGGCGTGCACATCGGTGAGGACCGGCAGGCCCAAGCTCTCGCGGATCTCGGCGAAGACTGGCAAGGCGCCTTCGAGACCGATGCCCCGGGCCGCGCTGCCGGAGGTGCGGTTGGCCTTGTCGAACGAGGTCTTGAACACGAGGCCGATCCCGAGGCCCGCGGCCATCTCCTTGAGCGCGGCGGCGATCTCCAGGGCGTGGTTTCGCCCTTCGAGCTGGCACGGACCTGCGATTAGCGTCAGCGGCAGGTGGTTAGCGAAGCGCGCTGCGCCGACCTGAACGACGGGACCGGGTGTTTCGAGTGTCGACATGGGCTGCGCTCTACCCCGCGCGGCGGATTCGCGAAACCCCGGCCCGGGGCGCGACCCGGCAGACGGTGAGGTCCTCCCGGAGCCCGTCCATCCGCGGTCCGGTCTCGCACAGCATCAGCGCCCGACCGGTGCCGCCGCGCTGCGGCGCGTCGGCCAACAGGCTGTCCTGGTGGAGATTGAGCGCCAGCACCTCGGCGCCGGGGACGTCCGCCCCGGTGAGGGCTCGGGCGGCGAGCCCCACCAGGGTGAAGTAGGCACGCGGCGGCTCCCGGTCGCGAGAGGCGATCGTGATCCGGGCCGGCGCCCGGCAATCGAGGCTCATCCGCTCGGCATCCTGCGCGCGGAACACCGCGAACGGGCCTTCCCGCCCGGCGAGCGAGGCGCCCGTGATCCGGATCACCTTGGCCGCGAGGGCGTCGCAGGCATCCGCGGACCGGGCCGGCGCCGCGGCAAGGACCAGGGCACCGGCGAGGGCGGCCAGGATGGGGAGGCGCATCGGTGTGGGCTCCTGCGCGCCGGCCCAGAAGCCGGCGGGACGCTCCGAGAGATAGCGCGGGCGCGTGCCACCGCGAAGATCCGCTGGGCCGACGATTGGACAGGACGGCGTCGATGCCCGATTTGGGCGGGCGAACGCGCGCTCCTGCCGTCGCAGATCCAGGCAGCCCATGCTCCGATCCGTCCTCGCCTCCGCCCTGTTGGCCCTGACACTCCCCGGCGCCGCTCTGGCCGCGCCCGCCTACGGGCCCGAGCTCGAAGGGTTCGATTATCCGTTCCCGGTGGAGCGCTTCGCCTTCACGTCGCAACACCAGCCCGTGCAGATGGCCTATCTCGACGTCAGGCCCACGACGCCGAACGGGCGCACCGTCGTGCTGCTCCACGGCAAGAATTTCTGCGCGGCGACCTGGGAGAGCCAGATCCGGGCGCTTACCGGGGCCGGCTACCGGGTGATCGCCCCGGACCAGATCGGGTTCTGCAAGTCGAGCAAGCCGGCTGCCTACCAGTTCACGTTCCGCCAGCTCGCCGAGAACACCCGCGCCCTGCTGGACAAGCTGGGGATCGCGCGGCCGATTCTGGTCGGGCACTCCACCGGCGGCATGCTGGCCGCGCATTACGCCCTGCTCTACCCGAAGGATGTGGCCCAGCTGGTGCTGGTCAACCCGATCGGGCTGGAGGATTGGAGCGCCAAGGGCGTCCCCCCGACCTCGGTGGAGCAATGGTATCAGCGCGAGCTGAAGGTCTCGGCGGAGTCGATCCGCGCCTACGAGACCGTGACCTATTACGCCGGCCAGTGGGAGCCGCGCTACGAGCCCTGGGTGACAATGCTGGCCGGGCTCAACGCCGGCCCGGGCAAGGAGGCGGTCGCCTGGGACTCGGCGCTCCTCTACGACATGATCCTCACCCAGCCGGTGATCTACCGGCTGCCGCAGATCGCGGTGCCGACCCTGCTGATGATCGGCCAGAAGGACAACACGGCGATCGGCAAGGACCTCGCCCCGCCGGAGATGCGGCCCTCGCTCGGGAACTACCCGGAGATGGGCAAGGCGGCCGCGAAGGCGATTCCCGGCGCCAAGCTCGTAGAGTTCCCGGCGCTCGGCCACGCGCCTCAGATGTCCGACCCCGAGGGATTCAACAAAGCGCTGATCGCGGGGATTTTGGCGCCGTGAATGGCGTCATCACGGCGGAAGATCGTGTTCTCTTCCGCGACGAAGAGGCTGCGTCGGGCTAGGGGTACCCGGTTTGTCGTCCCGGGGCCGCGCAGCGGAGCCCGGGATCCAGAAACGCAGATGCTGCAGAGTTTTGCGCCGTTGGCGGCTTGGGATTCCGGGCTCGCCTGCGGCGCCCCCGAATGACACGGTGCTCCATTCGGCAGCCGTTATTGGAAAGGCGGCCCACCGCGTGATCGCCCATCCCCGAGACGGGGACGGGCGAGCAGGTCCTAGAAATACGACTTCAGCACGCCGCGGCGGCGGACGTCGAGGGTGGCGCAGTGGAACGAGCCGCCGAACGGGCCGTAGCTCAGGAACGGCGCCGGGATCGGGTCGAAGCCCCAATCCTTGAGGGCCTTGATCAGGGTCGGCTGGCTCTGGTCGACGACGATCTTCTTCTCGGTGATCGCCAGGACGTTGATCGAGGTCCAGGGCGAGCACATCGAGATCTTGCTCATGAAGCCCTCGACCGGGTCGGGGCGCGGGGCAATCAACACGTCCCACTTCTTGAGCACGGCCGGCAGCTTCTCGACGTCGATGTAGTCCGGGTTCACCAGCACCTTGCCGGGGGCCAGCGGCATGAACGACGAGTCGATATGCATCGGCTGCGGGCAGCGGCTCTCGATCTCGTGGATGCGGAAGCCCGGGCCGAGGTGGCGGCGCAGCCACTCGATGCCCATCAGGTTGGTGACGTTCGAGCGGGTCACGAACAGGTCGCGGCCGCAGCGGACGAAGTCGGCGGCGTCGAAGACCGGCTCGAACTCGTTGACCGTGAACTGCATCGGCTCGCCGGCCTTCAGGTTCGGCACCCGGTAATCGTAGTTGTAGAGGTCGTCGGTGAGCTGCGGCCGCGGGGCCGAGGTCCAACGGGCGCCGGCGCGGAAATATTCCTTGAACAGCGACCGGTAGGCGTCGCCCTCGAAGTAGCGCGAGCGCCAGCACATCGGGCTCTCGATGATCTCGTCGCCGATGACCAGATACGGGTCGCGCGGGCAGGCGACGCAGAAGCCCCGGGAGGTCCAGCGCGGCGCCTTGAACTTGCGGGAGAAATCCACCGCGTCGGGGCGGCGGATCTTCACGCCCTCGCCGGCCAGGATCTTGATGAAGTTGTCGAGCTCCTGCTGCGCCAGCTTCTTCATGAACTTCGGATATTTCCAGCCGCTGGCGAAGCGGTAGAACGGCTGGGCCGCCCGCGGCAGGTTGAAGATCACCGTGAGATGGTGAGTCGGGATGGTGGCGCCGTCGAGGGATCCGACGATCACCTCCTCCAGCGGGTCCCACTCGTTCCAGGCCATGACCGGGGAGTGAGGCGCCGGCACGCCTGCCGCCATTCCGCCCTGGGGACCGCCGGCATGCGTGTCGTCGCTCACGGCCTCGACGGCCGTGATCGGTGATTCGCGCTCCATGACGTGTGCCCCTTCTGCGACGTGCCGCGGTCTTCTGCGTAGGCGCCTTCGCCCCGCCACCGCTTTGGCTCTCGGTGTGTCAAACGGGTGATAGACACCGGTAATCCGTGCTGCAACGTGGCAGAAACGTTCTTGGTCGCCCGGACCTATTTCTGCCGCGACCGTGACCGATTTCCCGCATCAAGCCATTTGCGAGCTTGAAAGACCATTATGAAGCGCCTGACGACCTTGGCCTCGATCGCCGGTCTCTGCACAGTCGTCGGCCTGTTCATGTCTTCCGGCTTGGAGGACGTGTCGGCCGCCGTCATGAGCGCCGGCTGGGGCGCCGCCCTCGTGGTGGTCGCCCGCCTTGCGGCCGTCGCCTGGGCGGGGCTTGGCTGGCACGTGGTGTTCCCGGCAGGCGCGGCCCGGCTGGTCGACTGCGTCTCGCTGCGGTTCGTGCGTGAGGGAATCAACACGCTGCTGCCGGTGGCGACCGTGGGCGGCGACTTCGTCGGCGCACGGCTGATGTCCAAGCGCGGCGTTCCGGGCGCGATGGCCGGCGCCAGCATGTTCGTGGACCTGATGACGCAGGCGCTGACGCAGCTCCTGTTCACCGTCATCGGCCTCGGCCTGCTGGTCCTGATCGCCGGTGACGGCCCGATCGCCCGGACGGTGGCGGGCGGCCTGGCCGTAGCCGTGCCGGCGCTGGGCGCCTTCTATCTCATCCAGCGGCGGGCCGGGCACCGGATCATCCAGGGCCTGATGAGCCGCTTCGCCTCCGGCCGCGAGTGGCGCGCCTTCGGCGCCATCGACCAGCTCTACGACAGCCTGCGCCGGATGTACGGCAACCACGGACGCTTCGTCGCCGCGCTGGCGATCCACCTCGTGGGCTGGGTCATCGGCACCCTCGAAGTCTATGTCTGCCTGCATTTCATGGGCTACCCGGTCGATTTTGCCCAGGCCCTGGTGATCGAGAGCCTGGCTCAGGCGGTCCGCGGCGCCGCCTTCGCGGTGCCGGGCGCGCTCGGCGCCCAGGAGGGCGGCCTGATCGCCCTGTGCGGCCTGTTCAACATTCCCGCCGAGGCCGCCCTGGCCCTGTCGCTGGTCAAGCGCTTCGCCGATCTCGGGGTCGGCGTGCCGGGTCTTCTGCTCTGGCACCGGATCGAGGCCAAGCTCGCGGCCGAGACCGTGGTAGAGACCGATCGCGAGCCGAACGTCGCCATCGGCCGCACGGCCAAGCTGGTGCCGCAGCCGGCGACGCTCGGCCCGTTCTACAGCTACGCCCCGCCCCGCATGGGTTCGCGGATCGGCGATGGCGAGGAGTTGAAGAAGTGCGCCTGACCCGTCGGCTCGCGGCCGCTGCCTTGCTGGCCGCCCCCCTCCTCGCTCCCGTCTCCGCCTGGGCCGCGGACGATCCCGCGGTGCAGACCGTGCGCGATCTCTACGCCGCCTTCACCGAAGCCCTGAAGGACGGCCCGAGCCCCCTGCCCGCTCGGGTCGCGGCCGTGGGGCCGGCGCTGGAGAAGGCGTTCGACTTCCCGGCCATGACCCGCGTCGCGGTCGGCTCGAAATGGTCGAGCTTTACCCCGGAGCAGCAGGCGGCGGTCACCGACGCGTTCAAGCGCAGCCTGACCGTCACCTACGCCAATCGCCTCGCCCGGGCGGCCGGCGGCAAGTTCGAGGTGACCCCGAAGGTCGAGGAGCGCGGCAGCCAGCGCGTCGTGCCCACCCGGGTCACCGCAGCCGACGGCGACGATTCCGCGGTCGATTTCGTGGTCAATGCCGACAACCGCATCCAGGACGTGCTGCTCAATGGCGACGTCAGCGAGATCGCCGCGCAGCGCAACGCGTTGTCCGCCCCGTTGAAGTCGGGCGGCGCCGACGCGGTGGTGAAGTTCCTCCGTCAGCGCGCCGACGGCATGCTCGCCGCAAAACCGACACCGTGACTACCGACGCCGTGCGTGCCGCCCTGATCGGGCCGCACGCGGCCATCGCCGCCTGAGGCGGCCGGACGACCGCACGGACCCGACCGGATGGATTTCACCGCCCTGGCGCTCACCGCATTGTCGTGGCTCTCGCTGCTCTGCCTCCTGCTGGCGGTGGCGGGCTGCCTCTATGCGCTGGCAGCCGCCTACCTGGCCGGCCGCTTCGCCGCCCGGCCCGTGCCGGCGCTGGCGGCGGACGCGCCCCGCCCGTCCGTGACGGTGCTCAAGCCGCTCTGCGGCCTCGAGCCCAACCTGTACGAGAATCTCGAGACCGTGCTGCGCCAGGATTATGCCGGCCCGGTCCAGGTGGTGTTCGGCGTCCAGAAGGCGACGGACCCGGCCATCGGCGTGGTCGAGCGGCTCAAGCAGGCCTATCCGGCCGCGCGCATCGACCTGGTGATCGACGGCCGGCAGCACGGCTCGAACCGTAAGGTCTCGAACCTGATCAACATGGCCGAGCGGATCGCCCACGACGTGATCGTTCTGGCCGACAGCGACATGGTGGTCCGGCCGGACTACCTCGAGCGGCTGGTCGCCGAGCTGTCGCAGGACGGCGTCTCCGGCGTCACCTGTTTGTATCACGGCGTTCCGGCCTTCCGGGGCCTCTACGACCAGCTCTCGGCGCTGGCGATCGACGTCCAGTTCCTGCCCAACGTGGTGATGGGCCTGAGCCTCGGGCTCGCCAAGCCGTGCTTCGGCTCGACCATCGCGTTCACCCGGGCGAACCTAGAGGCGGTGGGGGGCTTTCGCCGCTTCCGCAACGACCTGGCCGACGATTACGCGATCGGCGCGGCCCTGCGCGGCCTTGGCGGCCGGGTGGTGATCCCGAGCTTCACCATAGGCCATACCAGCGTCGACACCGACCTCTCCGGCCTGTGGCGGCACGAGCTGCGCTGGAACCGCACGATCCGCAACGTCGACCCGGCCGGCTATGCCGGCTCGATCGTGACCCACGCCTTCCCGCTGGCCCTGGTGGGCGCGCTCCTGCCCGGCGCCGGCACCGGTGCGCTGGTGGTGGCGGGCTTGGCGCTCGCCGGCCGGATCGTCCTGTGCCGGCAGCTCGAGCGGGCCTTCGGCCTCGCCCCGCACCCCTACGGACTGTTGCCGATCCGCGACATCCTCTCCTTCCTGAACTTCTCCTGGGCCTTCGTGTCAGGGGCGGTGACATGGAAAGGTCATGATTATCACGTGGTTGCGGACGGTACTCTGATCCCGGACGCCGAACTCGGTCACGACGCCGGCGCGCCCACCCGCTGATCCCGGCTTTCGCTTCCTCACCCCTCCCCCGGCAACGCCCTGAGGCCTTGAACCCCATGCGCACGCTCTTCCTCCAGGCCCCCACCTTCGACGGTTTCGACGGCGGTGCCGGCTCCCGCTATCAGGCCAAGCGCGAGATCAAGTCGTTCTGGTACCCGACCTGGCTGGCCCAGCCGGCCGCCCTGGTGCCGAACTCGAAGCTGATCGACGCCCCCCCGCACAACATCAAGCTTCCCGAGATCGTGGCTCAGGCCAACGACTTCGACCTCGTCGTGCTCCACACCTCCGTGCCGTCGTTCAAGTCCGACGTGAAGACGATCGAGGCGCTCAAGGCCGCGAACCCGAAGCTGATCGCCGGCCTGATCGGCGCGAAGGTCGCGGTCGACGCCGCCGGTGCGATGGCTCAGGCCCCCGTGGTCGATTTCTGCGCCCGCAACGAGTTCGACTTCACCGTCAAGGAAGTCGCCGACGGCGTCCCGATGGCCCAGATCAAGGGCCTGTCCTATCGCGATGCGAACGGCGTCGTGGTCCATAACGAGGACCGCGAGATCATGACGGACATGGACCAGCTGCCCTTCGTCACCAGCGTCTACAAGCGCGACCTGGAGATGGAGAAGTATTTCATCGGCTACCTGAAGCACCCCTACATCTCGTTCTACTCCGGCCGGGGCTGCAAGAGCCGCTGCACCTTCTGCCTCTGGCCGCAGACGGTCGGCGGCCACACCTACCGCACTCGCTCGGTCGCCCACGTGATCGAGGAGATCAAGTACTGCCTGAAGGAGTTCCCGCAGACCAAGGAGTTCTTCTTCGACGACGACACCTTCACCGACAATCTGCCGCGCGCGGAGGAGATCGCTCGCGAGCTCGGCAAGCTCGGCGTCACCTGGTCGTGCAACGCCAAGGCGAACGTGCCGCGTGAGACCCTGAAGGTGCTCAAGGAGAACGGCCTGCGCCTGCTGCTGGTCGGCTACGAGTCCGGCAACCAGACCATCCTGCACAACATCAAGAAGGGCATGCGGGTCGAAGTCGCCGAGAAGTTCACCAAGGATTGCCACGAGCTGGGCATCGCCATCCACGGCACCTTCATCCTCGGCCTGCCGGGCGAGACCAAGGAGACGATCCAGGAGACGATCGCCTTCGCCAAGCGGATCAACCCGCACACGATCCAGGTTTCGCTGGCGGCCCCCTACCCGGGCACCTTCCTGTACAAGCAGGCGGTGGAGAACGGCTGGCTCGACATCGAGAACGCCGAGCTCGTCGACGAGAACGGCGTACAGGTCGCGCCGCTGCACTACCCGCACCTGTCGCACACCGAGATCTTCACCTCGGTGGAGGAGTTCTACAAGAAGTTCTACTTCCGGGCTCCGAAGATCGCCTCGATCGTCGGCGAGATGGTGCGGTCCCCCGATATGATGAAGCGCCGCCTGCGCGAGGGTGTCGAGTTCTACCGCTTCCTTAAGGAGCGTCAGGGCACCGCCAAGGCGGCGTGAAGTCAGGGGTCCGGGGCCCACAGCCCCGGCGGGGCGTGCGGGGCAGAGCCCCGCCCCTTCTCCCAGGGCTCCGCCCTGGACCCGCGAGAGGGCACGCCCTCTCGACACCCGTTACGAGGTTTGCGTGAAGCGTCTGGTCGTCACCGCGGACGATTTCGGGCTCAGCCCCGAGGTCAACGAGGCCGTCGAGCAGGCTCACCGTGAGGGGATCCTCACCGCGGCGAGCCTGATGGTCTCGGCGCCTGCCGCCGCCGACGCGGTGGCCCGGGCGAGACGGATGCCGTCCCTGCGGGTCGGGCTGCACCTCGTGCTCGTCGAAGCCTGGCCGACCCTGCCGGCCGCGCAGCTGCCCGACCTGACCGATGCCGACGGCCTGATGCGCGCCGATATGGCCCGGGTCGGCCTCGACCTCGCCCGCAAGCCCGCCGCCCGGCGCCAGCTTGCCGCCGAGATCACGGCGCAGTTCGAGGCCTACCGGGCGACCGGCCTGCCCCTCGACCACGTCAACGCCCACAAGCACTTCCACGTCCACCCGCTGATCGCCGGCGCGGTCCTGCGCATCGGCCGCGACTACGGCATCCGGGCGATCCGCGTCCCCCGGGAGCCCCGTCAGCTGCTCCGCCGGGCGGAGGCCAGTGCCCGACCCCGGCCGGCCCTCGACATCGCCCCCTGGGCCGCCCTGCTCGCCGTGCGCGCCCGTCAGGCCGGCCTCCTGATTCCCGACCGGACCCTCGGGCTCGCCTGGTCCGGCGCCATGACCCCGCTGCGCGTGGCGGCGCTCCTGGCGCAGCTTCCGGACGGCGTCACCGAGCTCTACACGCACCCGGCCACGGCCGGCGGCTTCCCCGGCGAGGCGCCCGGCTACCTCTACGCCGCCGAGCGCGACGCGCTGATCGCCCCCGCCTCCCGGGCGGCGGCGGATGCGTCGGGCGCGGTCAGAGGCGGGTTTTCGGATTTTTCGGGCTAGGGGCGTCCGAGGTTTTCGCCGCGAAGCGAGTCGCGAGAGGATGATCGCACAAGGCGTTGTCAACCGTAACGAGGCGTCGGCCTTCCACCAGGCACTGCGCCAGCAACATCCTGTCGAACGAGTCACGCGTCGGCGGCATCGGTTCGACGGCTGCGACGGCGTGCGAAGCCGTGATCGGCAGCATCCCAATCCCGACCGCCTCGAAGAACTCTGCCAACATCCCGAGCGGCATGCCGGGATCCAGTTTACCGAGACGCGCCTTGATTGCGATCTCCCAAAGGCTCGCGGCGCTGGCCGCAAGATCCATATCAGGCTGAGCAAGCGCCCGTGCGATCGATGGGCTCACTGCATCGAGCCGCTTCAGCGCGATGGCAAGAAGGATGTGGCTATCGAGCAGCAGTCTCACGAGCCGGACGACGGCTGGATGAGGAAATCCTCGGCCAAGGGATCGTCAAAATCGTCCGCGATGAAACCTGGATTGCGTGCAATGCCGTGGGCGCGCAAGAACGCCTCGCCAGCCTCGATGTCGAGCCCACGCCCCCGGCGATGGGGCACGAGGTCGAGCACCGGCTTACCGTTCCGCGTCACGACGATGGTCACGCCGCCTTCGACGCGCGCGGCGAGTTCCACCAGGGCCGTTGCAGCCTTCTCCAACGCGATCGTCGTCATGCAGCGAGGCTAGAGCGCGTCGCATTCGCTGGGAAGATGCTTGTTTAAACCTGGCGTCAGCGAACGCGCGCACGCGGTCCGGTGCTGCCAGCTTGGCCCTCTCCGCTTGACCGATCATAATGTCTGACTAAGGTCAGCTATTATGACGTTCGACTCCATGCTCAGCTTTCGCCGCTTCGCCCGTGCCGTCACCGCGGAGGTCGGCGCCCTCGACGATTCGTTCCTTGGCCGGGGCCGGCCCCTCGGGGCAGCCCGGGTGGTGAACGCGATCGGCGCCGGGCGCACGGACGTGGCCGAGATCCGCGCCTATCTGAGTCTCGATTCCGGCCTGATGAGCCGCCTGCTGCGCAGCCTCGAGGACGAGGGCTTAATCACCACCGAGCCGCATCCCGACGACGCGCGCCGCCGGGTCGCGCGCCTGACGGAGGCGGGGCAGCGCGAGTTCTCAGCCTACGAAGGCCTGTCCGACGCGCGCGCCTCAGCCCTGCTGGAGCGCGCGCCGCGTGCCGAGGAACTCCTGCGCGCGATGGATCTGGTCGCCCTGACGCTCGGCCGCGACCGGATCACCATCGCGGAAGCTGACCCGCGCAGCGAGGTCGCCCGGTCCTGTCTGGAGGCGTATTATACCGAATTGGCGCGCCGGCTGGAGACCGGGTTCGACGTCAAGCTGTCGTGCGATCCCGAGGCCGAGGCGATGGTCCGGCCGCGCGGGGCGTTCCTGCTCGCGATGGCGGACGGCCTGCCGGTGGGATGCGTCGGCCTGAAGGGCAGCGGCGGCCCGATCGCGGAGGTCAAGCGGCTCTGGATCGACCCCGCAGCCCGGGGCTTCGGCCTCGCCCGCCGGCTGATGCAGGCCGTCGAGACGGCAGCCCGCGAGCTCTCGGTCGCGGTGCTGCGCCTCGACACCAACAGCGCGCTGCCGGAAGCCCTGGCGCTCTACCGCAAGACCGGCTGGGTCGCGATCGATCGCTTCAACGACGACCCATACCCCGACCACTTCTTCGAGAAGACGCTCTGAGCGCTCCGGAGCCGGCCTACTTGGCCGGCACCGGATCCGACGGGGTGGTGCTCTTGCGCAGCGCGGCCGCGGCGGCCTTCTCCCCCTCCGGGCGGTCGTCGTCCGCCTGCGCGGGCGGCTCGCCCAGGGTCGCCGGCACCACGAAGAACGCCGCGATCAGGGTGAAGAACAGCGACAGCGCCAGCAACTTGCCCATGCTGGCGGTGCCCGGATGGCTCGATAAGACCAGAGAGCCGAAAGCGCTGCCGGTGGTCAGTGCCGAGAAGAAGATCGCTCGGGTCAGGCTGGAAGCCAGCATGTCGGTCACGCCCGCCCGCCACGCGATCACGTAGTAGATGTGGAACGCGACGCCGACCGCCAGCATCAGCGGCAGGGCGATGATGTTGGCGAAGTTCAGCGGCATGTCGATCAGGCGCAGGGCCATCAGGGTCCACAGGGTCGCGATGACCAGCGGGCCCAGGGTCATCGCCACGTCCCAAGGCTTGCGCAGGGCCACCGACAGGATGACGAAGATCAGCACGAACGCCGTGATGGCCGCCTGCACGAAGGCGCCCAGGATCGTGTAGGTCGACCGCGTCGTGGCCACGGGGGCGCCGGTGGCGTGCGGGGCGACCTTCAGCACCTCGTCCGAGAAGGTGCGCAGCACCTCATCGTCGTTCGAATCCCCCTTGGGATGGACCTCAATGCGCGCGCGTCCGTCCGCCGCGACCCAATCGGCCTTCAGCTGCGGCGGCAGGTTGTCCAGCGTGATCTTCTCCGGATGGAGCAGGTCGCGCAAGCGCTGGAGCAGCGGCACGAGATCCTTGGTCAGGGCGACAGAGGCCGCCTCGCGCATCTGCACCGGGCCGCCGGCGAGCTTGTCGAGAGTGCCGGCGAGCTGCTTGGCATTCTGGGCGCCCGCGGCCTCCTTGCCGTCGCCCGCGACACCGTTCAGAGCCGCGGCGGCGTCCTTGAGCGCCTTGACGTTCTCGGCATCGGTCGGCGGCGGCGGCTTGCGACCGGGATTGAGCACCGGATCCAGGAGCTGCGCCGTGTCGGCGATCGCCGCGAGCTTCTTGTCCTGGTCCCGCGGCACGAAGGTGTCGATACTGTTGACCGACGAGGTCACCGGCAGCGCCGCAAGGGTCTTCGACAGGGCCGGGACCGCGTCGACGTTGGGGGCCAGCACGTCGATCAGGTTCGGGCTGGTCTCGGGGTTCTTGATCAGGTCGAGATAAGTCGCGATCGATTCCGTCTTCGCGCTGCGCAGATGCATCGGGTTGGAATCGAAGGGCAGGTGCCAGAGCAGCGGCGCCCCGGCCAGGGTCACCACGCCGACCGCGATCAGGATCGGCTTGCGCTTGCGGATGATCCACGGGTCGACGCCGACCAGCCACGCGGTCTGCACCGCCTCCTTCTCGCCCTTGGGCTCGAACACCGCGATCAGCGCCGGCAGCAACGTCAGGGAGAACAGGTAGGCCACGACCATGCCGACGCCGGCGATCAGGCCCAGCTCCGAGACGCCCCGGAAGGCGGTGGGCAGGAAGGCGAAGAAGCCGGCGACCAGCGATACGGCGGCCAGCGTCAGCGACCAGCCGACCCCGCGGGCGGCGGCCCGGATCGCGCTCTGGAGCGTCGGCTGCTCGTAGCGGTCCGCCCGGTAGCGCACCGAGAACTGGATGCCGAAGTCGATTCCGAGCCCGACGAACAGGGCCGCGAAGGCCACCGAGATCGGGTTCAGTTCCTTGACCATGATCAGGCCGAGGGCGGCGGTGACGATGAGGCCCGCGAAGGTGGTGATCAGCACCGCGCCGACGAGCTTGCCGGAGCGCAGCGCGAGCCACAGGAACAGGACGATCGCGCCGACGATGATGCTGTTATTGAGGGCCGCATCCTCCGAGAGCGTGGCGAATTCCTCGTCCGCCACCGCGACCGTGCCGGTCAGCCGCATGCGCAGGCCGTGCTCGGCGTCGATCTTGAGATCCTGCGCGACGTTGCGGATCAGCTTGGTCGCCTGGTAGCCGGGCTCGAGGGCGTTGAAGTCCAGCACCGGCTGGATGATCACGAACTTCATCTTGTCCGTGACGCTGCTCTGGCCGTTGGCCAGCAGCTCCTGCCACGACATCCGCGCGGGCTTGCCCGCCAGCACCTTCTGCAGGGTGGCGTCGATCTGGCCCATGGGCTTGTCGAGGTCTTCGAGCTTAGCGTCGCCGGACTTCACGCCGCGCGCGCCGAGCGACAGCACCCGCATGACCCCGCGCAAGGACGGGTCGGCGGCCAGCGGCCCGAGCAGCCCCTGCTGCTGGGTCAGCTCCTCCAGCGTCTTGTCGAGCTGGGCCTGGGGCATCAGCAGCAGGCCGTTCCTGTCGAAGAACGGGCCGCCATCGGGCCGGTACACGGTCTCGATCAGATTCTTATGGGCGGTCAGCGCCTTGGCCAGGTTGGCGGCCGCCTCCTCGGTCTCCTCGGGCGTCTCGCCGTTGATGACCGCCACGATGGTGTTGCCGCGCTGCGGGAACGCCTTCTCGAAATTGATCTCGTCCTGGCGCCAGGGCTCCTTCGGGTCGATCAGCCGCTCGACATCGGTGTTGATGCGGAACAGATGCGCCGCGACTCCCAGGCTCGCGACCGTGATGAACGCCATCAGGGCGATCACGATCCACCGATACCGCACCGAGAACGCGACGAGACCTTCGATCACGAGCACCCTGCCTGTTCGCCCCGGACGCGCCCCATGCGCGACCGGCTATTCCCAACCGTCCCGGCCGGATCGGCGCGACCGGCCCTGCCGGATTCGAACGCCCACATGAAGGTCGCCGCGCGATCCGCGCGAGCGCCCTTCGCATTCGGGGGACGCCGCACCGCCCAATCTGGTCGCGCGACGCGCGGGTGCAAGCCGAGCCTGTCCCGGACGGGACGCTGCGCAGCCGCTCGCCGCGGGCCACCCCTTGCAACGCGGCCACAGGGCTCAGTAAAGAGGGCGTCCCCAGATTGCAACGCGATCGCCGCGGCGCGGTCCTTGCCTCGGCCGATGTGCGGTAGCGCACTGCAATCCTGATATGGGGACAAGAATCTTGGGATTACGGTCGCATTGCCGACGCAATGCACGTGCTGTCCTCAACCGTCAGGCGACCCGACCCGCCGATACCGCCGCGTGAAGCGCGTGTGGCTCGGTTGCGTCAGGAGCAGAATAAGTCGTTATGGCCTCGCCGAAACGGGGTCGTTTCAGATTAGTTCCAAGCTACATCGCTGGAATTCGAGTTTTTTTCGCGGTAAGCACCCCGACGCCTCCGGGGCCGACGCAGTAAGGAGCCGCAATCTTGGGTATCCCCCTCCGGTACGTCGCGAAGATCGGCGGCTACATCCTCAAGCAGCACCTCACGGGCCGCAAGCGCTACCCGCTGGTGATGATGATGGAACCTCTGTTCCGCTGCAATCTCGCCTGCGCCGGCTGCGGTAAGATCGATTACCCGGACGAGATTCTGAACAAGCGGCTTCCTGTCGCCGACGCACTCGAATCCGTGCGCGAGTGCGGCGCCCCCGTGGTGGTGATCGCCGGCGGCGAGCCGCTGCTGCACAAGGATCTGCCGCAGATCGTCCAGGGCATCATCGATCAGAAGAAGTTCGCGATCGTCTGCACGAACGCGCTTCTGCTCGAGAAGAAGATCAAGGACTACAAGCCGAGCCCGTACTTCACCTGGTCGATCCATCTGGATGGCGACAAGGAGATGCACGACCAGTCGGTGTGCCAGCGCGGCGTCTACGACAAGGCGGTCTCGGCCATCGCCAAGGCGAAGGAGATGGGCTTCCGGGTCACCATCAACTGCACCTTCTTCAACAATTCCTCGCCCGAGAAGATCGCCGACTTCTTCGACAGCGTGACCCGGATGGGCATCGACGGCATCACCGTCTCCCCCGGCTACGCCTACGAGCGCGCGCCCGACCAGAAGCACTTCCTGAACCGCAAGGCGACGAAGGAGCTGTTCCGCGGCGTGTTCCGGCACGGCAAGGAGAAGGGCCGCGAGAAGTGGACCTTCCAGCAGTCGGGCCTGTTCCTCGACTTCCTTGCCGGCAACCAGACCTACCATTGCACCCCCTGGGGCAACCCGACCCGCACCGTGTTCGGCTGGCAGAAGCCCTGCTACCTGCTCGGCGAGGGCTACGCGGCGACCTTCAAGGAGCTGATGGAAGAGACCGACTGGGACGCCTACGGCACCGGCAACTACGAGAAGTGCGCCGACTGCATGGTCCATTCGGGCTACGAGGCCTCCTCGGTGGTCGATTCGGTCCGCAAGCCGTGGAAGCCGCTGGTCCACGCGATCCGCGGCATCAAGACCGACGGCGCCATGGCGCCGGAGGTCAGCCTGGAGAACCAGCGCCCCGCCGAGTTCGTATTCTCGCGCAACGTCGCTCAGAAGCTCTCTGAGATCAAAGCGGCTGGCGTCGACACCAAGCAGGAAGCCCGCAAGCGCACGGCCGCCTGATTCCCACGCACAATCGCGTTCAGAAGGCCGCCGCGGGGTTCCGCGGCGGCCTTTGTCGTTCGTGCCGCGCGCAAGCGGAATGACCGGTCAAAGCAGACATACAGGTGTCATCCGAGTTTCCTCCCTGCGGCCAAGCTTGGGGCCGAGATGATGACAGGAGGAAGCACGTGGCGGCGCGCCAGCGGCGTGTGGGTCGGCGGCAACGCCCTGTTCCCGATCAGTCGCGCAACGGCGATCCCACCCTCGACCGGACGATCCTTTAGGGTAGCGGCGGTCTCGACCCGCCCGTCGACGGCCCCTGGCGGGCCGGCGCCGCATTGGGCGGCGGCGGCACGCTCAGCCGTCCGGGCGGGTTCCGGCAGGAGCACAGCGCCTTCACGGTCTCGGGCCATGCCGGGTATCACGAGCCCGACTTCTACGTGCAGGGCATCGTCGGCGGCGCCACCGATATCGCCCTCGACCGGATCACCCTCCCGGCCGCCTGCCGGCCGACCGCTGGCGCTCGGATCTCCGCCAGCGCCGTCTCGCTCGATCGCGAGGCGGGACGCCCGTTCCGGATCGGTGATTTCAGCCTGACGACGTTCGTCGGGCTCATCCATCCGGCCAGCCATGTCGACGGCTTCACGGAGACTGGTGCGGCCGGTAACAACGGCGTCTATCGCGGCCTCAACGTTTTCCAGACCGCCACCCCTCTCGGGGCCGAGCTGGCCTTCTACGGCTTCGGCGACGAGATCCCGTCGCTGGGGTCGCCTACAACCTCGCCACGGGGCCGCAGGGCAGCACCGGCTTCGCCCGGCTCGCCAGCGTCCAGAACCCGCTGGCCAGGGCCTCGATCCCAGTGCCGTTCCTGCGCGACGACTTCGTGAGCATCGGGGCAGGCCTGCAGGGCAGCCTGACCGAGCAGCTCGGCTGGCGCGTCGACTCCCTCGCCTCGGTCGGGACACGCGCCGGTGTCGGCCACGGCGTCGCAGTGGGCCTGCGCTATCAGTCGTGAGCGGTGGGCGCAGCGGCGGTAATCGCGTTGCCCCGGCTGCGCCTCAGCCTGCCGCCCGGACTCGGCGTCCGACGAACAGCCATGGCAGCACGCAGGCTGCCGACAGGGCGATCGAGACCGCGTAGGCGGTGACCATGTCGGTCCGGCCGAGCAGCAGGTGGATGCAGACGTAGAAGGCCAGCACGCCGAACGCCCCCTGGGCGCTGCCGCGGACCACGTCGAGGGAGGCGCGCACGCCGTCCTGGAGGCGGGCGAAGGCGATGAGCGGCCAGGAGATGATCGGGATCGGCGCCAGCAGGCCGCTCAGGCCCGAGCCGAGATAGGGCGCGAGCGTCGAGACCAGCAGCACCAGCGCGGTCGCCGCAGCCAGGCGCGCCGGCATGTCCCACCGCGGCGGCCGCGGAGGACGGGCCGGCGCATCGGGCCCTGCCGCCCGCGGGCACAGCGCCACCACCAGCGCCATGATCGGCACGTCGATCGCGGTGGCGAGCCACAAGCCGGGCCGGATCAGCCCGTGCAGCACGAGGCCGCCGAGTACGAACGCCGACAGGGCGGCGCAGAGGGAGGCGACCGGCCCCAGCCGCGGGGCGCAGACCGCGTAGGCGAGGTAGCAGAGTGTCACCGCCCCGAGCCCCTCCACCGAGCCGATCGCGGCCTCGGCGGTGAAGCCTGCGCCCTGCTCGAGGGCGAGGTAGATCGAGATCGGCGCCGAGGTGAGCGGCAGGCCCGACAGCAACCCACCGACCAGGCTGCCCCAGCGGCGTGACGCCGCCGACACGGCCCACATCAGCGTCGGGGTGATGACGATCTTGGCGGCGATCAGGCTCATCGCGGGTTCCCGTCGCCCGCCCCGCTCACGCCGCGTCCGGCGGCTCCCCATCGTCCGGCACGGCCGGCGAGTTCAAGATATCCTCCAGCTCGTCCACGAGCCGGTCGATCTGATCCTCGGTGGCGAGCACCTTCAGGACCTCGCCGGATTCGGTCTCCACGGCCAGCTCGATATGCGGCCCAACCCGGGTCGTCAGGACCCGGGCCAGGATCTTGATGGCGCTCATGCGAATGTATCCTCCGAGGCGATGAGGCCGACCGCGACGGCCGGCCCGCAGATCGAGATCCAGTCGGGCTCGCCGGCGACGCGCTCGCGCAGCAGGTCCACCAGCAGGCGGGCCGGACGCCCGAGCCGCTCGGCCAGGCGTGGTCCGAGGAACGCACCGGCGCCGCAGACGATCAGGGGGGCATCCGCCGGCAGGTCCGGCCGGGAGAGCAGCGTCGCGGCCGCATCGTGCAGCAGCCGCAGCTGCGCCTCGGCGAAATGCGCCGCCAGCAGCGCCCAGGCCTCGGGCGTGCCCTCCCCCCGGTCGCGCCCGACGATCCGGGCGAGCCGGGTCTCGCTCTCGGGGATGGACTTGCCCTTGCGGTCGCCGCTGGCCTGCTGGTCGGCGCCTTCGGGGAGCAGGCCGAGGATCCGGTACACGTCCGCCATATGGGCGAAGGTCTCGGTCATCAGCCGGGTGCGGCGGCCCGCGAACGGGGCATCGTGGGCGAGCGCGATCACTGGGGTGCGGACGATCCCGGTATAGACGAGTTCCCCCGTCTCCAGCCGCTCGGCGTCGCTGTAGCCGGCGGCGGCCGGGCGGCCGCCGACGACGGGGATCAGATCGGCGGTGGTGGAGCCGATATCCACGAGGAGCGCGTCCGGCGCGTGCCGGCCGGCCAAGGCCGCGGTGGCATGCCAATTGGCCGAGGCCACGTCGGCGAACAGGTTGGCCGCCGCCTCCGGGGCGACCAGGCCGGAGCGCCCGGCATAGATCCGCACGCGGCCGGACAGGTGCTTGTCCGCCCAGTTCGAGAGCGCTGCGACGCCCTCACGCCGGTCGGCGAAGCAATCGGTCAGCTCCCCGGTCATGGTCACGGCGTGACGCGCCTCGCCGCGGGCCCAGTCCGGCAAGGCCGCCAGGGAGCCGTCGAGGGCCGCGACGCCCTGCCAGAGCGGACACGGGACCTGGGACGCCGCGACCACCCGGCCCGCCTCGACCAGGGCGGCCTTGACGTGGACCCCGCCGAGGTCCCACCCGATCTGCTTTGCGACTGGCATGGGCATATGACCGCGACGCGCGCCTCAACGGATGATGGATACGGGCATCCCGGCTTCGCGGTGATCCCGGTGCTCGACCTGCGCGGCGGCCGCGTGGTGCGGGCGCGCCGGGGCGAGCGCTCCTCCTATGCCCCGATCGAGACGCCCTTGGCAAAGGGCTCCGAACCCGCCGCCGTGGCGCATGGGCTGCTCGATGCGTGGCCGGCCCGGACCCTCTACGTCGCCGATCTCGACGCGATCATCGACGGCGCCGCCCCGGATCTCGGCGCCCTGGACGCCATCGCCCGGGCCTGCCCGGGGATCGGCCTGTGGGTGGATGCGGGCTTCGCCGCGTTCGAGGGCGTCGCGGCGTTCCTGGCCGCCGGCCTGGGACGGCCGGTGATCGGCAGCGAGAGCCAGTCGGATGCCGGGCTCGTGGCGCGCCTCGGCGATCGCGCCGTGCTGTCCCTCGACACCCAGGGGGCCGAGCGTCTCGGCCCGGCGGCGCTGCACGACGATCCTGCACTCTGGCCGACCGACGTGATCGCGATGACCCTCGCCCGGGTCGGTGCCGGGGCCGGTCCCGATCTCGGAGCCCTCCAGGCCCTGCGAGCGCCGGGCCGCCGGGTCTACGCGGCCGGCGGCGTGCGCGGGCCGGACGATCTGCGGGCGTTGCGCGCGGCCGGGATCGCCGGAGCTCTGGTCGCCTCCGCGCTCCACGACGGCACCCTGCGGTACGGCGAGGCCGGGGACCTGGCCTGACGCTTCCGGGCGGCCCCCGAGGCTGCTAAACCGCCCCAGACCCAGCCTTCAAGAGCCTGCAGACGATGGAAAAATTCACCACGCTGGAGGGCGTCGCGGCGCCCATGCGGATCATCAACGTCGACACCGACCGGATCATCCCGAAGCAGTACCTGAAGACGATCAAGCGCACCGGTCTGGGCAAGGGCCTCTTCGCCGAGATGCGCTACAAGGACGACGGCTCCGAGAATCCGGATTTCGTGCTCAACAAGCCGGCCTACCGGAACGCCAAGATCCTGGTCTGCGGCGACAATTTCGGCTGCGGCTCCTCCCGGGAGCACGCCCCCTGGGCGCTCGCCGATTTCGGCATCCGCTGCGTGATCTCCACGAGCTTCGCCGACATCTTCTTCAACAATTGCGCGAAGAACGGCATCCTGGCGATCATCGTCTCGCCGGAGGATCTGGAGAAACTCTTCGAAGACGCCGAGCGCGGCTCGAACGCGACCCTGTCGGTGGATCTGGAGGCCCAGACCATCAAGGGGCCGGACGGCGGCACCCTGCATTTCGACATCGACAGCGGCCGCAAGCACAGCCTGCTGAACGGCCTCGACGAGATCGGCCTCACCCTGGAGCGCGGCGCCGCGATCGACGCCTACGAGCAGAAGCTCGCCGCGCGGGAATGGGCCTGATCGGTCGGCTCCTGGAATGCTGGATCTACGCCCGATCGCAACGGGATCGGGTGCAGCCTTGAGGTCGTGATGAGCCCTCCGCTCAGGCTGCCTTCAGGTCCGCCAGGAAGGTGGCGACGGCGTGGCTGAGGTCGTTCGAGGTCTGCGAGAGGCCCTGGGCTGCGCCCAGAATCTGGGACGCCGCCGAACCAGTCTCGCCGGCGGCGCGCTTGACCTCGACGATGTTGCCGGTCACCCGATCCGTCCCCGAGGCGGCCTGCCGGACGTTGCGGGTGCTCTCCTGGGTCGCCGCGCCCTGCTCCTCGATCGCGGCGGCGATCACCGGCGACCCGCCAGGCCGGACGGCCGATCATGCGCGACCTAACTGGTCCTTAACCCTCGTATTGCCTGATTCGAACACCATACAACGGACGTCGAACGGGAACGCCAGGATGCGGATTCACACCCTCGGATCGGGCGTCGCGCTCGGGTTCGGTCTGCTCGCAGGCCTGGCTTCGGTGCCCGCCCGCGCCGATTTCGACTCCTGCCTCGCCGGCCTCCAGGGTCAGGCGGCTTCGGCCGGTGTGTCGGCCCAGACCTTCCAAGCGGCCACCCGCGGCATCAGCTTCGACGACAAGGTGATCGAGCTCTCGCAGGCGCAGCCCGAGTTCAAGACACCGATCTGGGACTACATGGCGGCGCTCGTCGACGACGAGCGGGTCGAGGACGGGCGCGCGGCCATGCGGCAGCACGCATCCGCCCTGGCCCAGGCCGAATCGCGCTACGGGGTCGACCGCTACACGATCGCGGCGGTCTGGGGCGTCGAATCGAATTTCGGCAAGAACCTCGGCAAGATGCCGCTGGTGCAGTCGCTGGCGACGCTCGCCTGCTCGAACAACCGCCGCCGGGACTTCTTCCGCGGCGAGCTGATCGCGACCTTACGGATCATCGAGCGCGGCGACATCGCGCCGGAGCGGCTCACCGGCTCCTGGGCCGGCGCCTTCGGCCAGACCCAGTTCATGCCGACCACCTATCACCGGCTCGCGGTCGATGGCGACGGCGACGGCCGGCGCGACGTGGTCGATTCGGTCGCCGATGCGGTCGGCTCCACGGCGAACTTCCTGCGCGTTGCCAAGTGGCAGAACGGTCAGGTCTGGGGCTACGAGGTGAAGCTGCCCCGCGGCTTCAGCGTCGGCGCGGCCGGGCGCAAGAACAAGAAGCCGATCGCCCATTGGGCCTCCCTCGGCGTAACCCGGGTCGACGGCCGCCCGCTTTCGGGCGAGGGGCCGGCCGGCATCATCGCACCCGCCGGCATCGACGGGCCGGCCTTCCTAGTCACCAAGAACTTCGACGCGATCTATTCGTACAACGCGGCCGAATCCTACGGGCTCGCCATCGCGGTCCTGTCCGACCGCCTCCGCGGCAAGGCCGGCGTCCAGGCCGCCTGGCCCACCGACGATCCGCCCCTGTCGCGGGCCGAGCGGCGCGACCTCCAGACCCGGCTGGCCGCCCGCGGCTACGATGTCGGCGAGCCGGACGGCAAGGTCGGCCAGAAGACCCGTGACGCGATCAAGGATGTGGAGCGCAAGCTCGGCATGACGCCCACCGGCCGCCCCGGCGGCAAGGTTCTCGAGGCCCTGCGCGGAAGCTGAGCCCGATCCCGGTCGCTCAGGGGGCTGGTCCGGCGGCGCAAATGGCCGCCGGGCGCAGCGATCGCGGGGCGCTGATCCCGATCACGCCTCCAGCTTGCGCCCGCCCACCCGGTCCGAGACTGGACTTCGGCGACCGCGATATCTCGTTGGGAGGCCGCCGCTATTGCGCGACGGAGCATTAATCCGTCCCCGATCACGGATCTGCCATGCAATCAAGAGATGGATCGGCGGCGCTGTAGCAGAACTGTCTTATTCATCAATATGTGTATATGCAACATTTTTCGATGCCGTTAAAGGCGCGACGCGCCAAAATAGTATGAGATCCGAACTGTAGAGATCGGCGGTGTCTAATATTGAATAAACTTAAAATACCAATACGTTTTTTCAGATCGAAATCTTGAGCTGCGTACGTTCATTGGAATATATTAATTCCGACATGCGTTAAATCGAGATTAAAATGAATATCTCGCTCGCAAATTTGTCAATGTCGCACAAGCTTTCGCTTCAAACACTCCTGACATGTCTTATCATCGCGCTGATCGGCGGCGTGGGATTGAAACTATACGATCGCGAAATGCGCGACGAGCGCGTGCAATCGCTTCGGACCATCGTCGAGCTGGTGCAGTCGCGCGCCCAGGCCCTCGACGAACGGGTGAAGGCCGGGACCCTGACCAAGGATGCGGCCCTGTCCGAGCTGGCCGAGTCCACCATGACGATGCGCTACAGCGGCAGGACGAACTACATCGCGATCTACACGATGGACGGCGTCGCCCTCGCCGCGATGAACCGCAAGGATATCGGCAAGAACCAGATGGACCTCGTCGTCAACGGCGTGCCGATCATCCGTGCGTTCATCGAGCGCCTGAGAGCGTCCGATACGGCGATGCTCGAATACGAATATCTCCGGCCCGGACGGGAGGGCGTCTTCCCGAAGATGTCCGTGGCGACCCGGTTCGCTCCCTGGGACATCTTCATCGTCACCGGTGCCTATATCGACGACATCGCCGCGGCGTTCCGCTCGCTGGCCTTCACGGTGCTGGCCCTGCTGGTCGGTATCGTCGGGGTCTCGGTGCTGGGCTCCCTGCTGATCGGGCGCAGCATCACCCGGCCGCTCGGGCGCCTGCACCGGCGGATGCGGACCCTCGCGGAGGGCGACATCGCGAGCCCGGTCTCCGATACGGAGCGGGGCGACGAGATCGGCCGGATGGCCGAGGCCGTGGAGGTGTTCCGTCAGGCCATGGTCGCCAAGCGCGAAATGGACGTAGCTGCAGCTCGGGATGCCGAGGCCAAGATCGAGCGTGCCCAGGCCCTCGACGCCCTGACCCGTCAGTTCGAGGGCAATGCCTGGACCCTGATGCAGGGCCTGACCTTGGCCGCCACGGAGATGCAGACCAGCGCCGCCACGATGGCGCAGAGTGCGGCGCGGACGAGCACCCGCTCGGCGCAGGTGGCCGAGGCCGCGCAGGAGACCTCGGCCAGCGTGCAGACCGTGGCTGCGGCGACCGAAGAGATGTCCACGACCATCCGGGAGATCTCCGGCCAGATTGCCCGCTCGTCGGCGATGATCGGGCAGGCCGCGACGGAGGCGCAGCGCACCGACGCGATCGTGCGCGATCTCGCCAATGGCGCGGAGAAGATCGGCGCCGTCGCCAGCATGATCGCGGCGATCGCCAGCCAGACGAACCTGCTCGCGCTCAACGCCACGATCGAGGCGGCGCGGGCTGGCGAGGCCGGCCGCGGCTTCGCGGTGGTCGCCTCCGAGGTGAAGGAACTCGCCGGCCAGACCGCGCAGGCGACCGCGGAGATCGCGACCCGGGTCGGCGCGGTGCAGGCCTCGACACGGCAGGCCGTCGAGGCGATCCAGGAGATCGGCCGCACGGTCACCGAGGTCAACACGCTGGCCACCAGCGTCGCGGCCGCCATTGAGGAGCAGGAGGCGACGACCGGCGAGATCGTGCGCAGCGTTGCGCAGGCGGCCGACGGCACCAGCACGGTGACGGGCAACATCGCCGACGTTTCCACCGCCGCCCAGGAATCCGGGAAGGCGGCCGAGCAGGTTTTGGGCGCCGCCTCCGAGCTCTCGCAGAAATCCGGGCGGCTCTTTGCGGAGATCACCCACTTCCTCGACCGGGTCCGGGCCGCCTGAGCGGTGGGCCTAAAAAAACCGGCCCGGCAGAGCCGGACCGGTTGAAACCTTCGGAAATCCCCCGGCTGCGTGCCGGGGGCGTCCCGCATCTTACTCGGCGGCGGCCGGCGCGGCGGCCGAAGCCTCCTTGGCGGCGTCCTTGGCCTTGTAGCGGTCGGTGCGCTCGACGATGCGGGCCGACTTCCCGCGACGGTCGCGCAGGTAGTACAGCTTGGCGCGACGCACCTTGCCGCGGCGGGCGACCTTGATCGAATCGATCATCGGCGAATGGACCGGGAAGACGCGCTCGACGCCCTCGCCGTAGGAGATCTTGCGAACCGTGAAGCTCTCGTTGAGGCCGCCGCCCTGGCGACCGATGCAGACGCCTTCGTAGGCCTGGACGCGGGTGCGCTCGCCTTCCTTGACGCGGACGTTGACGATGAGCGTGTCGCCCGGCTCGAAATCGGGGATGGTCTTCGCGAGGCGCGCGACTTCCTCGCGCTCCAGCTGCTCGATGATGTTCATGGCATAGCTCCAGCCGTTGCGCCGTGCCGCCCCTCATGGGCAACCGGCACCAGGATTTCGGCGATCCTGTTGTGAGTTGGGCGGCTCTCTACAGGATCGCCGCCGGCTTGTCGATTGGGGATGCGCGGCGCCGCGTCAGGCGCGATCCGCCCGCAGCGAAGTGCGTGTCACCTCGGGCAGCACGCAGGCGGACAGGAAGGCCGCGAGATCGTCGGTGATGTGGTCGATATGCGGCTCGCGCACCGCCTCCTGCTCGAAGGCCTCGCGGTAGGGGTCGACGATCTTGGGCACCACCAGCACGGTGGCCATGCCGAGATCGTGCGGCACCGCGAGGTTGCGGGCGATGTCCTCGAACAGCACCGCCCGGGTTGGCTCGACCCCGTGGGCCTCGAGGAACCGCTCGTAGGTCGAGCGCTCGGGCTTGGGGACGAAATTGGCGGCCGCGATGTCGAACACGTCCTCGAAATGGTCGAGGATGCCGAGCTTGGCCGCGACGTTCTCGGCGTGCCGGCGCGAGCCGTTGGTCAGGATCAGCTTGCGGCCGGGCAGCCGCTCGATCGCGTCGCCGAGATTCCGGTCGAGCTTGATCGTCGAGTGGTCGATGTCGTGGGCGAAATCGAGGAAGTCGTGGGGATCGACCCCGTCCTCGGTCAGCAGCGCCGTCAGGGTCGTGCCGTAGCGGTGGTAGAAGTATTTCTGCAGGGCGCGGGCCGAGATCCCGTCGAGCCCGTAGAGCCGCATGACGTAGAGCGTGATGCGCTCGTCCACCTGCGGCCAGACCTGCGCGTCGCTCGGATACAGCGTGTTGTCGAGGTCGAACACCCAAGTGTCGACGTCGGAAAACCCCCGGGCGGCGGGAGTGGTGAACTGGGCTTTCTCCGGGTGGTGCACCGTGTCCCTTTGAAATCCTGATCCGGCGAGATTCTAGGGCCATGCCCGATCGCGTTGCAATCGGATGCGGTCCTCACCCCTCGGTGCGGCGCGGACCCAACCGTCGATCCGCGCGGGTCGACGGCCTGGGAATGGTCAGGCTCGCAGCGCAGGCTTGCGCCAGCCTGAACCTGGACAACGACAATGCGTGGGCGGGGCGGGCGTTTCCGCGTCCGATTGGCCCATCGCCGTCCGCTTCGTGGCGGCTCGGGCTCAGCCCCGCCGGATCAGCGTGCCGGCACCGTAATCGGTGAACAGCTCCAGCAGCACCGCGTGGTTGACCTTCCCGTCCAGGATCACCACCGCCTCCACGCCGCGCTCGATCGCGTACATGCAGGTCTCGATCTTGGGGATCATGCCGCCCGTGATGGTGCCGTCCGCGATCAGGCGCCGGCAATCCTCCACGGTCAGCTCGGGAATCAGCTTCTTGTTCTTGTCGAGCACGCCCGGGACGTCGGTGAGCAGCAGCAGGCGCTTGGCTCGCAGCGCGCCTGCGATGGCACCCGCGAAAGTGTCGGCGTTGACGTTGTAGGTCAGCCCGTCGGCCCCGTAGGCCACCGGGGCGAGGACCGGGATCAGCTCCGCCTTCAGCACCGCGTCGAGCACGCCGCGCTCGACATGGTCCGGCTCGCCGACGAGGCCGAGATCGATGGCCTGCTCGGTATGATTCTCGGGATCGATCACGGTCTTCATCGCCCGCTTGGCGCGGACCATGTTGCCGTCCTTGCCGCACAGGCCGATGGCTCGGCCGCCCTCGGCCGAGATCCAGCCGACGATCTGCTTGTTGATCGAGCCGGCCAGGACCATCTCGACCACCTCGACGGTGGCCTCGTCGGTGACCCGCAGGCCGCCGCGGAACTCGGACTGGATGCCGAGCCGGTCGAGCATCTTGCCGATCTGCGGGCCGCCGCCATGGACCACGATCGGCTTCACGCCGGATTGCTCCAAGAGGACGATGTCCTCGGCGAAATCCTCGGCCGCCGCGCGGTCGCCCATGGCGTGGCCGCCATACTTGATGACCACGATCTCCTGGTCGTAGCGCTGCATATGGGGCAGCGCCTGAGACAGGACTTCGGCGCGCACGTGCACGTTCGGCAATTCGGTCATCGCGGTCCTTCGCCGATCCTTTGAATGAGCCTCGGAGGAGGCTTGGGAGGGGGCTTGGCGGCGCCCGGCCTCGCCCGGCCGGCGGGCGCGCTTCTACAGGAACCCGCCCGCGCTGCGAAGCCGCGAACACATATGTTCGGGGCTCGCGGCGGCGACAAGCTCCGGTCGGCGTCAAGCCGGCGTCGGGTCCACTGTCAAAAAACAGTCGTGTTTCCGCGGTGTTGCATCGTCGTGACAGAAACGGGCGCTGCCGCGCGGCCCGGGTTGCATCGCCGCTGGTCCCGGATCATGCTGCATTGCAGCAAGCCGCGCGGCGGGCTGCCGGGAGGGCCGGATGCGGATTGCGATGATTGGGGCCGGATATGTCGGCCTGGTATCCGGGGCGTGCCTGGCCGATTTCGGCCACAGCGTGGTCTGCATCGACCGCGACCCGGACAAGATCGCCAGCCTGAACGCCGGCCGCATGCCGATCTACGAGCCCGGGCTCGACGCGCTGGTGGCCGAGAACGTCCGCCAGGGCCGGCTCGCCTTCGGGACGAGCCTGCGCGAGGCCGTCGCTGAAGCCGATGCGGTGTTCATCGCCGTGGGAACGCCCTCGCGCCGGGGCGACGGCTTCGCCGACCTCTCCTTCGTGTTCGATGCCGCCCGGGAGATCGCTGGGGCTCTGTCGGGCTTCACCGTGGTGGTGACCAAGTCGACGGTTCCGGTGGGCACCGGCGACGAGGTCGAGCGCATCATCCGTGAGATCCGGCCCGAGGCGGACGTCGCCGTGGCATCGAACCCCGAATTCCTGCGCGAGGGCGCGGCGATCTCCGACTTCAAGCGCCCCGACCGCATCGTGGTCGGCACCGAGGATGCCCGGGCCGAGGCGGTCATGCGCGAGGTCTACCGGCCGCTCTATCTCAACGCCGCGCCGATCGTGGTGACGAGCCGGCGCACCGCCGAGCTGACAAAATACGCCGCCAACGCGTTCCTGGCGGCCAAGATCACCTTCATCAACGAGATGGCGGACCTGTGCGAGGAGGTCGGTGCCGACATCCAGCAGGTCGCCCGCGGCATCGGCCTCGACAACCGAATCGGCGGCAAGTTCCTGCATGCCGGGCCGGGCTACGGCGGCTCGTGCTTCCCCAAGGACACGCTGGCTCTGGTCAAGACCGCCCAGGATGCCGGCACGCCCCTGCGGCTGGTCGAGACCGTCGTGGCGGTCAACGACCAGCGCAAGCGCGCCATGGCCCGCAAGGTGATCAAGGCCTGCGGCGGCAGCGTCCGGGGCAAGACCGTGTCGCTGCTTGGCCTGACCTTCAAGCCCGACACCGACGACATGCGCGAGGCGCCGTCCCTGTCGATCGTGGCGGGCCTGCAGGATGCCGGCGCCAAGGTCCGCGCTTACGATCCGGAAGGGATGGAGCAGGCGCGCGCCCTGATGCCGGATGTGGATTATGCCGAGAACGCCTATGCCTGCGCAGAGGGGGCAGACGCGCTGGTGATCGTCACCGAGTGGAACGCCTTCCGGGCGCTCGACCTGGACCGGCTGCGCCAGATCATGGCCTCTACCGGCCCTGCCCCGGTGCTGGTCGACCTACGCAACATCTACGATCCCGGAACGGCCGAGCGCCACGGTTTCACCTATCGCGGCGTCGGACGATCCAAGGATAGCGCCAAGGATAAGGCCGGTCCGGACGCGTCTTAAGCGTCGGTCCGACGGCGGCGAGCCGTCGCATTGCGGCGCCTGTTCTGTAGGCTGCTGCAAAGATGTCTTTGGAAAACCCCGGCGGCACCGCTAGACGGGGCCCGCCTGCCGGCGCGCAACTGTGGCATTTCGATGGTCGCGTGACCGTCTCAACAGGCGGTGAAGCGATGCAAACTTGGCATTTCGGGCGTCGGCACTGGACTGCATTCTGATGAATACATGTCACAGGCCACCGCAATCTGCCCGAGCAGGGATGACGTTGCCTGGGGGCAGGTTGGACACCGCAATGGTGCCACAGTAAGGGGTGAGAGGGTACTCACTCGTCGCGAGCCGAGCCGACTTCCGATAACGAGCGTGTGCGAACCGAACGTGACACAACGTACAGATATTGCGATCGTCGGACGCGCATGCCGACTGCCCGGGGCCCCCAACGTCGACGGGCTGTGGCAACTCCTGTCCGAGGGCCGCTGCGCCGTCAGCAAGGTCCCGAGTGACCGCTTCTCCCTCGACCGGTTCGCGCATCCGCGCGCCCAGGAGCGCGGGAAGAGCTATACCTGGGCCGCCGGCATCATCGACGACATCTGGTCGTTCGACCCGGCCGTCTTCGGCATCTCGCCCCGCGAGGCCGAGCAGATGGATCCGCAGCAGCGGATGCTGCTGGAGCTGACCTGGGAAGCGCTCGAGGATGCGGGCCTGCGCCCGTCGAGCGTGGCCGGCAGCAATATCGGCGTATTCGTCGGCGCCTCCTCGCTCGATTACGGCAACCTGCGCATTCTCGACGCGGCCTCGGGCGATGCCTACGCGGCCACCGGCAACACGCTGTCGATCATCTCGAACCGCATCTCGTACATCTTCGACCTGAAGGGCCCGAGCTTCACGGTCGACACGGCCTGCTCGTCCTCGCTCGTCGCCTTCGACAACGCCGTGCAGGCGATCCAGTCGGGCCGCGTGGACACCGCGGTCGTGGCCGGCGTCAACGTGCTGGCGAGCCCGTTCAACTTCATCTGCTTCTCAACCGCGCAGATGCTCTCGCGCACCGGCCTGTGCCAAGCGTTCTCGAAGAACGCCGACGGCTACGTGCGCTCGGAGGGCGGCGTGGTGTTCGTGCTGCAATCGGCCGAGGCCGCGCGGCGCAACGGCGCCACCGTGCGCGCCCGCATCGTGGCGTCGGGCATCAATTCCGACGGCCGCACCACCGGCATCTCGCTGCCGTCGGGCTACGCCCAGGGCGCCCTGCTGGAGCGCGTGTACCGCGACGCGGGCATCCGTCTCGACGATCTCGCCTTCATGGAGGCGCACGGCACCGGCACGCCGGTGGGCGATCCGATCGAGGCCTCGGCCATCGGGACCAAGCTCGGGCGCGGCCGCCAGGCGCCGCTGCCGATCGGCTCGATCAAGACCAATATCGGCCATACCGAGCCGGTCTCCGGCCTCGCCGGCCTGATGAAGGCGACGCTGGCACTGGAGCACGACCTCGTGCCGCCGTCGCTGCACGCGGCCGAGCTCAATCCCGACATCCCGTTCGACGAGCTCAACCTGAGCGTCGTCCGCAAGGCTCTGCCGATCACCCGCGGTCCGCGCGAGCGCTATGCGGGCGTGAACTCCTTCGGCTTCGGCGGCACCAACGCGCACGTCGTGATCACCGACGGGAATTCGGGCGCGCAGGCGGAGGCCGACGCGCCGGCGCCGTCCGCCCAGGTTCTGCTGCTTTCGGCCCAGAGCCGCGCCGCCTTGAACGAGCTCGCCCTCGATTACGCCGATCGCCTCGAGGCCGAGCCCGACCGGGTCGCCACGGTGGCCGCCGCCGTGGCGCACCGCCGCGAGCGCATGCCCGCCCGCCTTGCGATCGCGCTGGACGGCAAGATCGACGTCGCCGCGGCTCTCCGCGCGGTCGGCGAGGGCGAGGACGCCCAGGACGCCTTCACCGGCACCGCGGTCGACCGCGCCGCCGAGGTGGCCTTCGTCTATTCCGGCAACGGCAGCCAGTGGGCCGGCATGGGCCGCGAGGCCTACGAGGAGAACCCGACCTTCCGGGCCGCCTTCGACCGGGTCGACACCCTGTTCCAGACCTATGCCGATTGGTCCCTGAAGCAGGCCCTCTACGCCGAGGATCTGGACGAGCGCCTGGCGCTCACCAGCGTCTCGCAGCCGCTGATCTTCGCCATCGAGAGCGCCTCGACGGCGGCCCTCAAGGCCAAGGGGCTGATCCCCTCCTACGTGCTCGGCCACAGCGTCGGCGAGATCGCCGCCGCCGAGGCCGCCGGCATCCTCAGCCTCGAAGATGCGGTCCGGGTCATCTACTACCGCAGCCACCACCAGGAGACGACGCACGGCCAGGGCACCATGGCGGTGCTGCTGATGCCGGCCGAGGAGGTCGAGTCCTTCCTCAAGGATTACCCGTCGCTGGACATCGCGGCCTACAACAGCCCCAAGGCCGTCACGGTCGCCGGGCCGGTGGCCGATATCGAGGCCGCCCTCAAGGCCCTGTCGCGCAAGCGCCGCCGCGGCCGTAAGCTCGACCTCGCCTACGCCTTCCACGGAAGGCTGATGGACCCGACCGAGAAGCCGCTGCTGCGCGACCTCGCCGGGCTGAAGGCCCGCGCCGGCACCACTGCGATGGTCTCCACCGTCACCGGCAGCGTGCTGGAGGGCGACAATTTCGGCGCCGGCTACTGGTGGCGCAACATCCGCGAGCCGGTGCGCTTCAGCGAAGCCGTGCAGGACGCCACGCGCCGCGGCGCCCGCGTGTTCGTCGAGGTCGGCCCGCGCGCTACCCTGATGTCCCATGTCGGCGATGCGGTCGAGCCGCTCGGCATCGAGACTGCCACGGTCGGCGTGATGCACCGCAAGGCGTCGGGCGGCGACCCGATCGCCAAGGCGGTCAGCGCCGCCTTGGTCCAGGGCGCGCAGGTCGACGAATCGCTGATCTTCGGTGACGCGCCCCGGGGTGATGTCCGCCTGCCCACCTATCCGTGGCAGCGGCGTCCGTTCCGCCTGGCCGACACCCCCGAGAGCGTCGGCGCCATGAGCGCCCGCCCCTATCACCCGCTGATCGGCTCGCGGACCACCTTCGACGGCCTGGAGTGGAACGGCTTCGTCGATCCGGCCACCCTGCCGGAGCTGGAGGATCACCGGGTCGACGGCCAGGTGATCATGCCCGGCGCCGGCTTCGTCGAGATGGCGCTGGCCTGCGTCCGCGAGGCGATGCGCCACGACGAGGTGGTGCTGGCCGATTTCGAGATCCTCTCGCCGATGGTCTTCGCCGAGGAGGCCCTGCGCGAGGTCGCGGTGCGCCTGTCCGGCACCGGCAACGGTATCCAGGTCCTCAGCCGCCCGCGCCTGACCCAGACCCCCTGGCAGCTCCACGCCCAGGCCAAGATCGTCGACGGCACGTTCACGGCCCCGAAGGCGCCCGACCTGGACGGGTTCGACTTCGACAGCGCCGGCGAGCAGGTGCTGAGTGGCGAGGCGCTCTACGCCCGGGCCCGCGCTTCCGGGCTTGGCTTCGGCCCGAGCTTCCAGCAGGTCGCCATGAGCGCCCGGCTGGATGACGCCACCATCGTCTCCGACCTGCTGCCGGCCGAGCCCGACACCCGCTTCGCCCTGGTCCCGCAGAGGCTCGACGCCTGCTTCCACGGGCTGATCCTGCTCTTCGCCGACCTGCTCGGCGAGAATGCCGGCAAGGCGTACATCCCGGTGCGCTTCGGCGAGGTGCGTCTGCTGCGCCCCGGCGCCGTGATCGCCCGCTCGATCATCCGGACGCGCCGCTGCAACGAGCGGTCGATCCTGGCCGACTTCACCCTGCTCGATGCCGACGGCGCGGTGGTCGCGACCATCCGCGAGGGCCGCTTCCAGGCCCTGCGCGCCAAGGGCGGCGGCGACCTCTCGGCCTTCGCGATCTCGCAGGTGCCGGAACTCGCCACCGAGCCGACCGCGATCCCGATGGAGCGCCGGCCGAGCGTGGCCGCGCGCCTGCGTCCGCTCACCGCCGAGGCGAAGGGGCCGGCCGATGCCGCCCTGTCGCCGGGGCACCTCCTGCTCGAAGGCTGGGCGACGTCGCTGGCCTACCGTCTCGCCTCCGGGCTGGCGGAAGGCGAGACCGTCTCGGTCACCGACCGGCGCGTGCCGGAGGCCCTGCGCCCCTGGCTTCTGAACGCCCTCTACGCCCTTGAGAGCAGCGGCCTGGCCGAACGTGCCGGCCCGAACTGGACCTTGGGCGACGGCTCGGCGCTGCCGGCGCCGGACGAGATCATGCGCTGGATCGCCGGCGACCATCCGGATCTCTCCGCCGAGCTGGTGCTGATCGCCGATGTCGGCGCCATGGTCGACCGCCTGCTCGCGGGTAAGCTGACCGAGGCCCCGGCCCTGCCGCAGGGGGCGATCGACGCCTTCGTGATGCGCTCGGCCACCGCGCGCCACACGGCCGACGTGGTCGCAGAGCTGATCGAGAAGAGCCGCGGCCAGCTCCCGAAGGAGCGCGCCCTGCGGGTCCTGCAGGTCGGTTTCGGCCCGCTCTCCGCCCAGGCCGCGGCCTTCGCCGCCGCCGCCGAGGCCCGTCTCACCGTGTTCGAGGCCGACCGCCGGCTCGCCGAGCGCGCCCGCCTGTCGCTCACCAACGGCGCCGCCGTGGTCGAGGCGGCCGACGAGCTCGCTCCCGGCAGCTTCGATCTGATCCTGGCGGCCGGCAGCCTACATCGCGGCGAGCGCGCCCTGCCGGGCCAGCTCGCCGGGGCGCTCGCCACCGGCGGCTTGCTGGTGGCCGTGGAGCCGGGCTCGTCCCTGTTCCGCGACCTCGTGTTCGGCCTCACCAGCGGCTGGTTCGAGGAAGCCGTCGGCGGCATGCCGGTCGGGCGCCTCGAGGATATCGAGGGCTGGCAGCGCACGCTCAGCGCCCACGGTCTGGTCAAGGTCGCGGTCGAGAGGGCGGCGTCCGCCAACGGCGACGACCTGCTGCTGGTCGCCGAGGCTCCGGTTCGTCCGGGCCCCGCCCCGGCCCAGACCTTCGCCTTCGTGATCGGATCGGACGACGAGTTCGCGGCCGAGACCGCCTCCTCCCTGGCGACCCTCCTGGTCGCGGGTGGCGTGCATGTCTCGATCATCCTCGACTCCGAGACCTCGCTGATGGAGCTGGAGAAGGAGACCCCCGACACGGTGGTGTTCCTGGCCGGCGCCTTCACCCGCGGCGGCGAGGCGGCCGAGCGGCTGCGCGACCGCTGCCTCAGCCTGAAGCGCTGCGCCGAGCATCTCGGCGCCCGCCCGACCCGCCTCTGGGTCGTGGCGCCGGGTGCCACCCGTGATCGCGGCGGCCAGACCACCAACATCGAAGCCGGCGTGTGGGCCTTCTCCCGCACCCTGGCCAACGAAGCGCCGAACCTCGACGTGCGCCGGATCGACCTCTCGCCCGAGATGTCGTCGAAGCGTGCCTCCGAGCGCCTGCGCGACCTCATCCTCTCCGGCACGCCGGAGACCGAGATCGTGCTCGACGACGAGCGGACGCAGGTCGTGCGCTTCCATGCCGGCCGGCCGAAGCACCGGGACCCGGCGGATGCCGTCCCGGCCGAGGCCGCGCGCCTGGAGCGCAGCAACACCGGCGGCCTCAACGAGATGGTCTGGGGCCCGGCCGAGCGCCGCACCCCCGGCAAGGGCGAGATGGAGATCGCGGTCGAGGCCACCGGCCTCAACTTCCGCGACGTTCTTTGGGCGCTCTCGATGCTGCCCGAGGAGATCCTGGAGGACGGCTTCGCCGGTCCGCGGCTCGGCCTCGAATGCGCCGGCCGGGTCACGGCCGTCGGTCCGGGCGTGAAGGGCTTCAAGGTTGGCGACCCCGTCGTCGCCTTCGCCCAGTCGGGCTTCGCGACGCACATCGTGGTGCCCGAGCTGGTGGTCGCGCCGAGCCCTCAGGGCCTCGACCCGATGGCGGCGGCGACCGTGCCGGTGGCCTTCCTGACCGCCTATTACGGCCTCGTTTCCTGCGCCCGGATGCGGCGCGGCGAGTGGGTGCTGGTCCATGGCGGCGCGGGCGGCGTCGGCCTGGCCGCGCTGCAGATCGCCAAGCTGAAGGGCGCGCGGGTCATCGCCACCGCCGGTTCCCGCGAGAAGCGGGCCCTGGTGAAGGCGCTCGGTGCCGAGCACGTGCTCGATTCCCGCTCCCTCGCCTTCGTGGACGAAGTCCGGGCGATCACCGGCGACGGCGTCGACATCGTGCTGAACAGCCTGTTCGGCGAGGCGATGGAGCGCTCGCTCAACGCGCTGCGGCCGTTCGGCCGCTTCGTCGAGCTGGGCAAGCGCGACTACGTCGCCAACACCCATATCGGCCTGCGCCCGTTCCGGCGGAACCTCAGCTATTTCGGCGTCGATCTCGATCAGGTGATCCAGCACCAGGGCGACGACGGCGCGCGGATGTTCCGTGAGGTGATGGCGCTGTTCAACGACGGCGGCCTCAAGCCCCTGCCCTACCAGCCGTTCACGGCGGCCGAGACCTCGGACGCCTTCCGGCTGATGCAGCAATCCGGGCATATCGGGAAGATCGTGATCAGCCCGCCCAAGGCCGGCACGATCATCAAGGACACCCGCCGGCCATTCACGGTCTCGGAGAGCGGCGTCCACTTGGTCACCGGCGGCCTCGGCGGCTTCGGCCTGGAGGCGGCGCGCTGGCTCGTCGACAAGGGGGCCAAGCACCTCGTGCTCGCCGGCCGCAAGGGCGCGACCACCGACGAGGCCAAGGCGATCGTCGCCGAACTCACCGGGCGCGGCGTGAAGGTCGAGGCCAAGGCGGTCGACATCACCAGCCGCTCGGCGGTAGACCGGTTGCTGGCGGAGATCGAGCAGGGCGGCAAGAAGCTCGCCGGCGTGCTCCATGCCGCCGCGGTCCTGCAGGACGGCCTGATCGCCAACATCGACGCCGCGGCGCTCGAAACGGTCATCGGTCCGAAGGTGATCGGCGCCCAGCACCTGGACGCCGCCACCCGGGACCGGAGCCTCGACTATTTCGTGATGTTCTCGTCGGCAACGACGTTCATCGGCAATCCCGGCCAGGGCTCCTACGTGGCCGCCAACGGCTTCATGGAAGGCTTGGCGCGCCAGCGCCGCCGCCGCGGCCTGCCCGCCCTGGCGGTCGCCTGGGGGGCGATCGGCGATGTCGGCATGCTCGCCCGCAACAAGGCGGTCATGGAAGGCCTCGCCGGCCGCGTCGGCGTAACCCCGATGGAGGCCCGTCGCTGCCTCGAACTGATGGCCGACGCCCTGGAGGGCCAGGGGACCTCGCCGGACGAGGCGGTGATCGCCATCGCGGCGATGCATTGGGGCAAGGCGCGCGAGCGGCTCGCGACCATGCGCTCCCCGAGCTACGCCGACCTCGGGTCGGACCAGCAGGTGGAGGCCGGCGGCGTCCAGGCGATCAATATCGGCGCGCTCCTCAAGGGGGGCGACGTCGACGCGGTCCGCAAGACCGTGTCCGACGCGATCGTCGAGGACATCGCCCGCATCCTGCGACTGCCCAAGGACGATATCAGCCGCGTGCGCCAGCTCTCCGAGATTGGCCTCGACTCGCTGATGGGCGTCGAGCTGGGTGCCAGCCTGCAGGAGCGCTTCGCCCTCGACGCGCCGCCCGCCGGCCTGTCGTCCGGCATGACGGTCAACGAGCTGTCGGAGTCCTTAATTCAGGCGGTTTCGGCCCCCATGGATGAGGCGGCCGGTGTCGCGATGAGCCTCGTCTCGAAGCATATTGGCGGTGAGATCGATGCGCAGATGATGGCGCCGCTCAGGGAACTTATCGAGCAGACCTCCAGCGAGATCAAAGAGACCAACTCATGACCGATACGGCACGGCCTGACGGCGGGCGCGCGGCGCTCGCCGGCTTCGTGACGAACCGCCTCGGGCGCGCGACCCCGCGCCCGGCCCCCGTCAAGGCGGCCTCCCCGGCCGGGAAATCGGCCGCGCAGAACTTCGAGAACCTGCCCGGCTACCGCGAGCTGCAGCTGCAGCGCCAGGCGGCGCAGCTGATCGGCCTGGGCAACCCGTTCTTCCGCGTCCACGACGCCAAGGCCGGCGCGACCACGCGGATCGACCAGAAGAGCTTCACCAACTTCTCGTCCTACGATTACCTCGGCCTGAACGGCCATCCGCGGGTGAGCAACGCGGCCCGGGAGGCGATCGAGGCCTACGGCACCTCGGCCTCGGCGAGCCGCGTGGTGGCGGGCGAGCGGCCGGGGCATATCAGCCTCGAGCAGGCGCTGGCCAAGCACTACCGGACCGAGGGCTGCATCGTCATGGTGAGCGGGCACGCCACCAACGTCACGACCATCGGCGCCCTGCTGGAAGCCGGCGACGTGATCTTCCACGACGCCCTGTCCCACAACAGCATCGTCACCGGCGCGCAGCTCTCGGGCGCCCAGCGGCGCTCCTTCGCGCATAACGATCTCGACGCCTTGGAGAGCCTGCTCCAGAACACCCGCCACGAGCACCGCCGGGCGCTGATCGTGGTCGAGGGGCTCTACAGCATGGACGGCGATGCGCCGGATCTGGCTGGCCTCGTCGCCCTCAAGAAGCGCTACGACGCTTGGCTGATGGTCGACGAGGCTCACGGCCTCGGCGTCACCGGCCGCACCGGCGCCGGCCTGTTCGAGCATTGCGGTGTCGACCCGAACGAGGTCGACATTTGGATGGGCACCCTGTCCAAGACGCTCTCAACCTGCGGCGGCTACATCTGCGGGCCGATCGCGCTGATCGAGTATCTCAAGCACACGGCCGGCGGCTTCGTGTACAGCGTCGGCATGTCGCCGCCGCTCGCCGCCGCCGCCGAGGCGGCCCTGGCGGTGATGCATGCCGAGCCGGAGCGGGTCGAGCGCCTGCGCCAGAACGGCACCCTGTTCCTCGCCACCGCCAAGAAGCTCGGCCTCGATACCGGCTTCAGCCTCGGCCTGGCCGTGGTGCCGATCATCGTCGGCGACTCGCTCAAGGCCGTGACCCTGTCGGACCGGCTCTTCCGCCGCGGAATCAACGTCCAGCCGATCATCCACCCGGCGGTGCCGGAGCGGGCCTCACGGCTGCGCTTCTTCCTCACCTCCGAGCACACCGCCGACCAGATCCGCGACACCGTGAGCGCGGTGGCCGAGGAGATGGCGGCGATCGACAAGGGCGGCTCGCTGATCGAGCAGCTGCTGGCCAAGCGCGGCTGAGTTCTTTTCGGACTACGCCGAGGTCTGGCGCGGTCCAGTGATCGAGAACGCAAACAGGGCGCGGATGCCATCCGCGCCCTGTTTGCGTTTCGGGATCTCGAAACCGCCGGCCCTGAGACCGGCGGGTCGTCCCGCCCTTACTTGGCGTAGGCGTAAGCCGTGGCGGCGGAGCTGAGCGGTCCGGTGACGCCGCTGAACGCCGTCAGCACCTTCGACACTTCGGTGAAGGGCGCGTTGGAGACGTAGACGAGGTCGCGGTTGCGCATGCGGAACGCCTGGGTGGTGAATAGGCTGTTGGGGTCGCGCATGTTGATCCGGTAGACCACCGGCACCAGCGGCGTGCCGGTCAGCTTGGTGTTCGGGTTCAGGCGGCGCACCACGCTGGCGGGCTCGAACCGGAAGATGAAGGTCCCGGCCGGGTCGGCGGCGAAGTCCGACAGGCCGCGTGCCTTGGCGAGCGCCTGGGCCAGCGTGATGCCGTCGGCCTGGAATGGCAGCTCGGTCGCCTGGCCGAGCGCGCCCACCGCCAGAAAGGTCTGCGGGTCGCGCACCA
>QGQJ01000806.1:0-24207 GCA_003206725.1 Blastomyces emzantsi
GTATTGTTATTTTGCTGTAGAGGATAGATGGTGGATAGTAGCTGACAGGAAGAATGGAGTTGGGTTCTTTGGTGGATGGAAATCTGGGGAGGAGGATGGGCTTTGCTTACCTGTTATTATTCTTGGTGTTTGGGTGGAGATAGTTTGATTTGTATGCCGTGTTATTAATATATAATATTAGCTAGCAAAGGCCAATTTTATCACTTAACAACGAACATACCAGTCTTCTTGCTTTAGGGTTTTGGTCCCCCGTAGTTTGTGGTTTGGCCTGCGTTGGGTCAAGCAAGCGCATCTCTTTTGGTCGACTTCATTAGGAGGATCTGACTAGATTATTTGGTTTTGAAATGCTATACTACTGTATTGTAGGATGGATATAAGATTGCAGGAATTCTTTGCAGGTGCGAAGCAATTAATAAGATGCAGCAAGTCACATACTCAGTGGGGCTAACCATATCCTGATTAGGCTCACCCAAGTGACGTCGGCGGCTCGGCCCGAAAAAAGCTTAATTTGTGGCGCTAGCGTAGAGTATTCGCCCTTGCATAAAATGCTCGCAGATCTTTCAATAGTTCATACTACCTTTTGAAGACGTTTCCTAGCTCTGCTCGGCTGTAACTATTTGTAAACGTTTTGGCAAGATTCCTTGAGCGGGTTTCTGTTCAGCTTGCTTCGAATCCCGCACTTTAACGCACTCCAACCCCCGGGCTCAGATATTATTTTAAACTACGATACATAATTTCACCATTTACCGCGAGAAGGCTGAATTCGATGAAAATCTCAGAAATTGACATTAATTTTACGTGAATAGGGCTCATTATCGTCTTAAATAAGTCAGAGCATCGTTAATATTTCAGATCTGCTACACTGGCAAGCCATTGGTTTTGAGAGTCGTACGGTATGGCCTTTCATCGCGTGTGCACCTCTACTCTTCTGCTTGCTAGAAATGCGGATAGTTCTACAGCAGTAAGGACCCTGGGTATGTCAACGATGGGTTCACGAATTGAATTGAGCTCACTGAAAAACTAGAACATATCGCAGGTTCGGGCAGTTCGAAATTTGTGGCGGGTTCGCGCCCAATTTCTACGACTCTACACTTATCAAACACAGCTGGCTGGGTGACTGCTCTGAAGGCTTCTCTCACAATATCTTCTTCCTTCTTTCTGATAATTTTGTCACGGCTGATAAGTTCCATAGGAAAATGATCTAAAGGACGGCCTGCCGTCAAAATTCAAACCACTGCCAAAGCTATGGCTCATTCCCCTGTATATTTACGCCCGAAAATGGGGCGGAACCATAGAAGGCTGCAGTCATTTTTTTCCGCTCCCACAATTTCGAGAATAACAACATCTTAGAAGAATAGTTAACTGAACCAGTGTTTCTATTCCCTTAGTGTAGGCCGTACCGGAGGGAGTTTTGCATCGAGCTATCTAAAGGGACAAAAGTTTGTCAATGTTTGGGAAAATGTAATGCCTGGCTCTTGGCCATATATATATATCGATTGCTCCCATAATTAATTACCTAGGTAGTGCCTCTGAATTACTTTGTTGAGCCTTCCCACGTTGTGCTGCCCAGGAAAATGCAAACACTGCAAACGTTTAAATCTCACGTGATTCTAGGTGCAAACAAGCCAAACATCACCTGATCGTGGCTTTCTTAAAAGAGCCGCGTCCAGCTCCGTCGCCCCAAGAGAGTCGAAATAACAAAAGAAATATAGTCTTGTCTTCATTCCCGGCTGGATTTAACGAGTTCCACGTCCGTCTGCTTTCACACAACTTTATATCGTCGTCTATGCAGATTTTTATTAAGGAAGGTGTATTTTGTGCAACAATCATGCGGCGTCCTTGATCTTTTCAAGTTCTCTCTTCCTCTCCATTCAACTGATTTGATTCGGCTCCACGCTCGATCTCCTTCAAAAAGCACATGAGCCTCATTCGTCCTGCTCAATAAATTTGCCTCTTCTGTTACGAAACCTAACCGAACTTGGTTTCAGTTTCCGATTATCGCGAAGAACATGTTTACATTTACCCCTTTGCTCGGAGCGCAATCGTCAAGCTCAAGAGCCGTTCAGTCAATTCTAGAGCTCGATGGCGGAGTGAAGATACTGGTTGATGTCGGTTGGGATGAAAGTTTTGACGTATCTGCTCTTGCGGAGCTAGAAAAGTAGGTTACTTCTTGTATACCTCAGGCGAAAGATGTTTGTAGGAGGCGGTATTTCACCTTGTTTTCTGGGCTAACCTCAGCTTCCTCCCTGCGCGCACAACTAGGCAAATCCCTACTCTTTCGCTCGTCCTTTTGACCCATGCAACGCCCTCTCACATTGGTGCATTTGCCCACTGCTGTAAAAACTTTCCTTTATTCACTCAGGTCCCCATTTATGCAACCAGTCCCGTCATTGCTCTAGGCCGTACACTTCTTCAAGAGCTTTATGCTTGCGCGCCGCTTGCTGCCACCTTTTTGTCAAAAGCTACATCGGGGGATTCATCTCCACCTTCGCCAGTACCCACGAGAACTACGCGATCAGCTGATACTACAAATGTCGACCATAACGACTCCTCTGGAATACTTTTACCTCCCCCCACGTCAGAAGAGATTGCCCGATATTTCTCCCTCATTCATCCCCTGAAATATTCCCAACCGCACCAACCTTTACCGTCCCCGTTTTCTCCTCCACTCAACGGCCTGACCCTCACGGCGTACAACGCTGGTCATACAGTTGGAGGTACCATATGGCATATTCAACATGGGATGGAATCCATTATATATGCTGTCGGCTGGAACCAAGCAAGAGAGAACGTCATCGCCGGGGCAGCCTGGTTTGGAGGTTCAGGTGCAAGTGGAACAGAGGTTGTTGAGCAGCTAAGGAAGCCGACTGCGTTTATCTGCAGCACAAGGGGAGGGGACAAACTGACCCTCTCAGGTGGGAGAAAAAGAAGGGATGATCTTCTCTTGGATATGATTCGGAGCAGCTTCTCCAAAGGCGGCACGGTTTTAATACCCACCGACACTAGCGCGCGAGCCCTTGAGTTGGCGTATGTTTTGGAACACGCGTGGCGAGAATCGGCAGAGACAGCGGACGGGGAGGACGCATTAAAAAGCGGGGGGCTCTACCTAGCCGGAAAGAAAGCTCATGGGACAATGCGTCTGGCTCGAAGCATGCTTGAATGGATGGACGAGGGCATTGTCCGTGAATTCGAAGCTGGCCATGGTGGCGACCCTGTCGCTGTCAGTGGTAAAGGCCGTCAGGACGGTCCGAGTCAACGAAATCCGCCAACGGGCATGCCAGATAAAAGAGGCGATGGCGCATTCAAAACCCTCGGTCCTTTCACGTTCAAGCATCTTAAAATCGTGGAACGCAAGGCCAAACTTGACAAGATACTAGGATCAAACACGCCTAAAGTAATTTTAACATCTGACACATCACTCGATTGGGGATATTCTAAGCATGTCCTGCAAAATATAGCTACCGCGTCGGAGAATCTTGTTATTTTGACTGAGTCATTCTCGGTTTCCGCTAATGGGGAAATGATGGACGATAAACGTTCTAGGCTCTCACTGGCTCATGAGATATGGTCGATTTATGAAGAACGAAAGGACGGAGTTGCTTCAGAAAAGGCCGCTAGCGGAGAGCTTCTGGAGCAAGTCCACAGCGGTGGGAGGGTGCTTACCGTCACTGATGTTGAAAAAGCTCCTCTAGATGCCAATGACTTACTTCTCTATCAGCAGTACCTAGCAACAAGAAGGCAATTGCAGAACACTGCCCAGGGAAGGGGAGACTCTGGATTGGAAACCGCGGCCGATCCGCTTGATGATGGGTCCAGCTCGTCCTCTTCCGAGGACTCAGACTCAGAACAACAAGGCAAAGTGCTAAACTTTTCGGTTTCCCTCGCTCATTCCAATAAGAATAAACTAGGATTAAGCGATGCCGACTTGGGAGTAAATATTCTCTTACGACGGAAAAATGTTCATGATTACGATGTCCGCGGTAAGAAGGGCAGAGAACGGATGTTTCCCTACGTTGCTCCAAGAAAACGTGGGGACGAGTACGGCGAGTTTATACGCCCAGAAGAATACCTAAGAGCTGAGGAACGCGAAGAAGCCGAAATGCAAACAACGCGTGGTCCAGATGGCCGTATTCAAACGAGGCCTGGTCAGAAGCGAAGGTGGGGTGATGTCAACACCAATGGAAAACAACCGGCAATCGTTTCAAGTAAACGGCAACATATATCATCTAGCTCCCGAGATTTACACGATACAAGCACAGATTTAGCACTTCCTGGTGGAATTCGCCCCAACAGCACCGAAGATGCAAGTGCATCTGAGGATGAAGCTGAAGAACAGCCCGTCGAGGGGCCTTCCAAGGCTACATTTACGTATTCTACCCTGGAGCTGAATGCTCGAATCGCCTTCGTAGATTTTTCTGGGTTGCATGACAAGCGTAGCTTAGAAATGCTCATCCCACTTATACAACCCAGAAAATTAATTTTGACGGCAGGTCTCAAGGAAGAGACATTGGCCCTCGCCGCTGAATGTCGGAATCTATTAACAGGGAAAGCCGGGGTAGACCTAGCGTCGTCTAGTCAGGCCGCTGTTGACATATTCACACCGGCGATTGGTGAAACAGTTGACGCCAGCGTGGACACAAACGCCTGGATGGTTAAGCTAAGCAGTGCTTTGGTTAAACGGCTTAAGTGGCAAAACGTCAGAAGTTTAGGGGTTGTCGCTCTCACAGGAGAATTACGAGCACCAGAAGTCACGGCCGCTGACGAAGATGCCCTAAGGGTGTCTCAAAAGAAGCAAAAGATGTTACCGGACAATGCTTCTAACACTGGAGGAAATGAACAAAAGCAGCTAGTTCCCAGCAAGAACGCTTTCCCACTTCTAGATGTTCTACCGGTCAACATGGCTGCGGCAACAAGATCCGTTACTCGACCACTTCACGTTGGGGACCTCCGGTTAGCCGATCTTCGCAAACTTATGCAATCTTCAGGCCATACCGCGGAATTTCGTGGTGAAGGCACACTTTTAATTGATGGGTTTGTTGCTGTGCGGAAATCTGGGACAGGGAAAATTGAAATTGAAGGCGCCGCTCAATCCGCGCTGTCCAACCCTTCAGCTCTGAAGAGCGAAGGGAGTTTTCTAGCAGTCAAGAGGAAAGTTTATGAAGGCCTGGCAATCGTTGCAGGTGGATAAATCATTTTCCTTTTCCAGTCATTTATCAAGGGCGTTTGCGGGGACCCGATTTTTATTTTATTTTAAATTTCCCCCCCGTTTTGCGTTGTTCTTGGTCTCGCGTGTTTGATATCCAAACATGATTCTCGCGAGGGCTAAAGGTGTATAGCATTGAATTATTATTTATTAACAAAGTGTTTTATTATATGCTGTTTTGTTGTTATTGGCTTTCTCATTCACAGAGCAAACAGGGGTTTGTGCTGTTCACAAAGAGATGTCTTCCTTGTATCAAATTTTACCCTTTTCACTTTTTGATACAAGTCAATCTGTGAGGATAAAGAAGTTCTCCCTGTACAGTGTTTTGATACATCTGTGGGTGAAGATGCCCACTTGTCAAATACTTGTCTTATCACCTATTGCATTGGTTGTGAAGTTCAAGTTTTGTCTGCAAGAGCTCAAGCAAGCATGATCTCCATGAAGACTATAAATATTCATACGTTCCCTTTCCCCAGCGCCGTGCTTCTTACTTTCTCTCTCTCTCGGTCAAGGAGAGCCGGTTTACATAGTGTACAAGCTCGCTACACCTATACTTCCTTGATACTATTATAGGTTTGTTCCCTGGTGTCCTTGGGCGCGCCTTCGATGAACTTTACTTACATAGACAGGCATCGTCTTCATTGACTGTCCAGAGGTAGCACATATATTCCCACGTTTTATAATGGCCGAAATCCGCTATTTAACTACGGATGGGCAACCTCCTAATGGAGGAATGCCACCGAACATGGGAGATTTTCCACCGGCGCAACCCCCACCATTACCTATGCCAGTATTTCCAATATTCTTATCAGGACCTACTCCACAGCCACCTCCTCTACAAGCACCTCTCCAAGCATTTCTTGGCCCAGCATTGTTCCCTCCAGGTATGGGCTCCTACATCATCTCCAACTAGTCTATTGCCTTTCCTAATGTCCACGCAGTCCCCCCTCCCAACATGTTTCATTTTCGACCCCAAGAAGCGCAGCAGTTTGTTATGCAGGTACCTGCAGCTCAGACGGCTGCTACACCCCCTGCTGCCCTTGTTGCTCCCATTCCTTTTCCCGTTTCCGTTTCCGCTGCCCCTGCCATCCCCCCCGCTCCTCCTTCAGGCCCCAACTTCCAAAACGCCCACGGCGGTAATATTCCGGGTACAGACGACCAACCGCTGGTTCTATCTGGAGGACATGGGTATCTATTCCCTCCCAAGAACACGACCATACATTTATTCCGCTGCACAACATACTACCCTTGGGATTCACAGGATGCAATTATCGAGTTTGTGACGTACCAGGCTCCTACCAATATGACCGTGGCGGACCTTATTACACAAATATGCCCACAGGGCGATTATATAAAGGGCCGCGGGGTCATCGAATGCCTGCAAGTGGTCAATGCGGGTGCGAGCATTTTCACTAGGGGCGAAGAATATTTCATTGGAGAAGGGAAAGGAGAAGCTCAGGCCATGAAAGACAGGGTAGGGAAAACTCTTGCAGAAGTTGGTTGGAATGAACACCGGAAGGCAAATGAAAATCCAGTTTGGCTTGCCAGTTCCATCAGCTTTCACTAGGCTCTTATTTTAATCTTTCTTCTCGTTGCTGTTATTATTATGTGTTATGTTTTTTTTTTACTATCTACGGGCCTAGTAGGCTCTGAAGCGTGGAGTTAGGTTACCTGGTTTCACATTTGGAATTCTTTGATTTATATCCCTCCAGTTTGTAAAAATATGTTGCCCACCGTGGTTTTGTTTCTGCATGTGAGTATCTCTGTGCATAATCTGCGAACAGTTCTCTAACATGCCTCTTCTAAGTTGACTGGACTTTGCTCTTTTTTTCTTGTTGCATGGTTTCATTTTTATTTTCTCTATATCCTGCGTATAGTTATATGTCATGTTATGATGTTATTGTAGATTTTAACTCTGCGTTGGCTGTCTTTGTTGGGTTCTTTGTGTTTGTTCTATTTCTGTCTGGTGGACAAACCACTCCAACCACTGTATACCGCTTCTATTTTAGCCTTGGTCTTTTTGAAAATCCACCTTGCGAAAACAATTCTGATACTTATCGAAAGCCTTACACCATTGTTTATTTCTTTCATAAATTTCATGTAGCAATGGCATTATCTTCATGTTTTTGATTCAGGGGTAAAAAAGAGTCTCATAACAACCCCTTTAAAAATGGTCTCTGCATTGAAACTAGACGGGTGAAAAGGCAGGCCTGTCGCGTCGGGGTTCTTTATCTTATATAGTTCTCCGCTGTGCCCTGTGCAACTTCCTCAACCCAGTGCTTCCAGTTTCCTTTATCCATAGCCGCACGAGGCCCATACTCGAATAATGCATATCTATAAGTATATTTGCCCTCGCTATAACTTCTAAGTAATCTCCGAAGCATCGAATTGCAAGAAGCCTCACCTTCTACGCAACGAGTCTGCAGGCCCTGAAATCCTTACAGCCGCTTGATCTGCTTCCCCCCATTTCAACCCACAGGACCCAGCACGATGCCCACGGTTATTCAACCTGAAAAAACTATTGACTGAGCGACCCGCCATCAAAGCAGATAGCTCTAGTTGCTTCCTCACGAGCGTAGCCAATAATGAGGTCAGGCTTTTGGGATATTTCGTATGAAACCGAGTTGGCCCGCACAGACTCTCTCTACATGTGTAAGAATCGAGCAAGTGAGTGAGGCAAACCAAGACCGCCCTAGAAACCATTAGATAGCTATCGCCTGAGAGGCTGTATCACATAGCACAGCGCCGGGAAAACAAGCCACTCAAAACCCGCCGGTGCGCGTCAGGCTACGAAGCTTCCAGATGGAGTAACGCACATTCCAGCTTGAATCATCGCACCTTATCTTGCTGTGGGCATGATAAAGCTAAATGATCTAGGTTTCGTTAGCTTGATCATTTACCTTAACAACCCCTAGTTGTAACTACTTACCTGGAGTATTGAAAACCAAACGAGGAAAAGAAATTGGCAATTGATCAGCCGCTTGAGAAATACATGGATGGTTAACTTGGTCCTCATAAAACTGGTCGCTCCTCCTCCCAGGTATCTCCAAGATACTTGTACCTGGTGCATACGCCAAATTTTCCGAGATTTGCCAAAATAGCGCACAGTGATCCGACCTCCTGCGCTATCCTACTGCCAATATTGCTGTAAACAGTATCGGCGATAAGGTGCTGTTACCTGGAGTCTGCCTTTTGTGTACACACTTTGACCGTGCTGCCATTGCAGATTTCAAACCCTTCCGTAACGAATACGCCGTGACGCCGTGGCAGACTGAAGAGCTGCTTTTTCGTTATCAGTCTGGAAGGTCATTCTCAAATTCGGGATATGTGCGAAACGGACAGAAAAAAGTAAGGAGAATTGTAAGATTTAGCCTCTGGGACCATCATCCTCGTCCGGGCTTATCATAATCTCCCACAACCCGTGAAATGTTCAAAATGTCTCCCAGTAGTTACTCTCTGAAAGAACTATCAGAGCTGTTCAACCAATTAACTCTCCCTTGCTAGCTTGACTTGTCTCGTATCCCAGGCGACAATATGGACTATCGCAGCCCTTTCACCTCCATCTCACCCTACTCCTAGCTCAGACAACCAACTGGTTTTTCTCCTGCAGGGCTCACACAGTCATATCCACGTTGTAGCGAGAGGTGTTCTCATGATGTAACACGTAAATCTAAATTCGCGGCAGCCTCGCTCGTACCTCATTGTTCTGCCCTATCTTTTGCCCGCGACAGCCATCAATTGTCATGCTAAACTGTGATCGAATCAAGGAATCATGTAAGCTCAGCTGACCATCACCAGCGAGTCCCCTTCTCTGTATGGCTAAGAACAAAATTTCAAAGAAATTGGCCAGTACGAGTTGGAACACCTGGGGTTTGGACCCCCGATGCCGATTTGGAAGCGTATACCATCTCACTCGTCAACCGCGTACTCAGGTGGAATAGGAAAGAAATTAGCATCCTTGCAGCATTTTTCTTTTGGATTTGTTAAGTGAAAAATTGACCTAAAGGGATTGTGTTTTTGATGTGTAGGAAATATATAAGCGGTGTTGTAAATTAATCCAAAAATCTTCTATATCAATCAGAACCAACGCCAGGAAAGATCCGCTCCGTTAATACCCCTGAAGGAGCAGAGCCAAAAAATATAAAAACTCATGGTTACTTAGAAATAGAAATATTGAGCACCTCCGAGAAAATGGAGGATATGCGAAGATATACCTAGAAGGTTGCGGAATTTTTCAGTCGTCAAAACCAGCCGTGGTGCCGTAGTGGACGTTAAGGTCTTCGGTTTCGACTGCTTGGAGAAGATCCTTCGTACGCGGTCCCGTGTATTTCCTAATATATCAACGTCAAAAGCTGTACGTTTCAAATCAACATGTCATGAGCTCTAGTGGGAGGTCGCAGCCGCTTACCGCCTGGCAGACAGCCACCACCACGAGAGTGAAAATAGTGCTATGAATGCAGCCACGCATATTGCATAATTCCTGTACACCGTTAGAATAAGGTTTTGAGCCTCCTTTTCGAACATTGTCCTTACATGTTCTTTGGCGTGATCGGCCTTGTGGGCGGGAAGAAAAGGACCACGCTTATGAATAGCACCCAGACAATAGAAATGATATTCAGGGGTGTCCCCCATCTCCCAAGTGTGAACGGCCCTTCGATAAACCGCACTTGATTTTTGTATATTTGGTGGGCTAGGATGACAGCAATGTATGACAAATCAAGCGCAGGCGCTGTGATATTGAATATAGCCGTGGCTGTCTCTGTAGATCCAATGGCGATGCAATTGAGGCAAATACTAAAGAAGACAACAAACCAGACGGCATTGACAGGTGTCAATGTATAGGGGTTGACTTTCGCAAAAAACCTACTAAGAGTTAACGATTGTACGAAAGTAATAAGTTTGTAAAAAGCAAGTGGAAGAAGTTCCATACTCCGAAAAAGGGAGTGCAGCGTCGCGTGCGAAAGCATAGGCCATTCGGGTATCTGCAAGCATGGCCGAGCAACCCGTGAAAAACTGAACAAGAATGGTAAATGAGAACATTATAGTCCCACCTGTTCGGCCACCGGCATTAAGAAAGATCTGGGCGGCCGGTAGGCCAGTGGGCGAAGCCATTATTTTATCAAAATCGGATAAACAGAAGCACATCGTCACGGTCAACATCCATCCAAATACTCCTGATACAAGGATAGCTAATTGAATAGCAATTGGGCCGCGTATGGCAGCGTCATGGGTTTCTTCTGACATGCTAAATTGTCATTGCTCTTAGCAATTGATTAATAGCACTCCGAATATAACCAACCCACTTACTGAGTCGTCCCATCATAATCGGTCATTGTCCAAGCCACGGATATAAATCCCAAGAGAAAAGAAAACGTTTTAGAATCCCATCCAGAGCCACCTGTCACATTCGTGAATACCCACTTAGCAGATTGTTTATCGGGTGTGAGGATTAAGAGCGCAACACAGATAGCGATTGACGCAATAACTATAAATTGTAAAAATGAGATGAGATCTCTGTTAAAAAAAACATCGAGACTGGGAGCCATACTGTTGACTGGAGCGAACCACAGTACAATTCTGTGTAAACTTCTGGTACTTAGAGAACACACAATGCCCATTATGCATAGCAATGCAATGGACAAGAGCACAATTTGACGGGCATTCCTGTGCACGTGGTCAGTGGAGGAGCATGTGCGTTCCGTCGTGATAATACGGCATATACGATGGGATATGCAGCAGGATGTAAAAAGGGTGGTGAAAAGTGAACCGGAAAGTCGGAAAAGGGTAGTAGAAGGGAAACCTACGGCGAATATGAGTATTCTCCGTCTTCTAGAGAAGAGTTCATGCTTGCGCATGCCAGTAGCATTTGGCTTACGGTGTACGCAACGCTAGATACACCAGCAGTCTGTCCAAGCAAGTTGCACCAGCCTTGGATCCAGGAAAATATAGCAACTTGATTTGGAGGCACAACATGCTTTGTTACAAAATACATGCCCCCCGCCGTGGGGTATGCTGACACAAGTTCAGCAACCGAACTAGCAATACACATTGCCATGAACGATCCTATAAACCAGCACCATACAGCCGTCGCGGGGCCACCCGCGGCTAAAGGGGGCCCAAATGTTGCTGGAACAGAACCCAGGACTCCAAGAATGGAGATTGCGTATGAAACTGTAGACCATTTTGAGAATTCTCTCCTCAGCTCCTAGGCGAATTGGTCAGAAAATCTCAGCCTCTGCTAAGACGCAAACGAGGGTCAGGGAGTTGCTGCAACACCCACCTGTTTGTACCCTATTCGTGCCAATAATCGTTCATCATCGTTTTGTATCGTAGCCATCGCCGAACTATCTCCTGGGTAGCCTTTGGAGGGTAGTTGGTTGTCCCTCGTTCCTGGTCCACTGTCTCCGCTTGATTGCTGTTCATTTGGAACCAAAGACATATTCAGTGACGGATTACATCAAAAAAGAAAAAAAATCGGCAAGGCGAGAAAAAAGGCAGTTCGTATGATGGAACGGTCTTTTATCATGAAACTCTTGGACTTACCGCTCTTCGACTTCCAAGAGACCTCTTGCCGTCAATCGAGCGCTGTCTAAGGGAAGAAACTAGCAACGCTCAAGACCATGCCGGGTAGTTTGGAGGGATAGTGGAGCCAAAACAATCCAAAGGGCCAGCAAAGATCCCAATGCTTGGTGAGACGCGGTGAGGAGGAGTTTGGGCAGTCTCCAAATCCCTGAATGAACCAACATGGTATCATTATTCAACCCTTGACACGCTACGCTAACAAAACAACTGAGTCCATGGTAGCCGTGAAAAAGCAATTTGCTTTGGCTTGCGATTGGAGAATGAATGTTGGCGCGGGCAGGGATGATGGCCTTCTCGGGTTTTAATCCACTGGTGGCTTATGAGCGCATCGAATTTTTCGAACAAAGTATTTTGTTCCCTGATATGTTCAAAGTTGCTCTTCTGCGAATGTCACATTAGAGGCTATCCACAGATGTCAATGGCCGAAGATAGTTCGCAATGGTGGACTCTGAAGAATTAGCCTCTACACCACCCCTCACAAGGAGACCCCTCACAAGGAGTTGAGCGACACGTGGCTCTGATTCTGGTGTTTCAAGTGCCATGGGAGAAACTAGAAGCGCGAGGAGAATGAGTTTAGTTAACATTGGCTTCTGGAATTGCGACAGCGGCGGAATTTAAGGCCCCTCCCGACGCTCCCCCCGCCATTGTTTAGCATTTCGTTGGCAACTTAACTGACGAGACAAAAAGCCATCAGTTACTAAGTTAGGCCAAAAGCGATTAACCACACCAAGATTAGTACTGCGTAGTAGGAGGTGTAGGAAGAAATTTCTCGCAGCTATCTATATAGGGTGCAACGACATGCTCAAGAAGGATTGTAACACCAACAACCGCTGTTCTAGAATTTCGACTGGCGGCGATAGCTTGAGCATCCTCGGTGAAGCCAAATGGCCAGGCATCATAACCTCTGAACTGCGATTGGGCTAGGAACTCGCGGGCAATTGCTCGCGCTAAAATACCGTTTGCGCCGGCCCACCTGTACGGATACAATTTACGGTGCACGCCGTTGGCGAAGGCAAGAGCCGAAACCTGACGTCATTTTAAAGCCATCCGTGGCTTCTTCCTTGTCCCATCTTTGAGTAGGAGGAGAACAGATAATCGCTGTTCTTCAGAAATGATAATCGGACATCTCAATCTCTCCAACAGTCACAGGGGGTTCTGCTCTGTTCAGGTGAATCAGCTTCTTGAACCAAGTGAAAATCGGGTTTATTTGCCTCTCGGCCTAGCTCAATACTTACCCCCTTGAGGTACTTACTATGTACCAAAGTAGGAGCCACCATGCCATGGCGACCAGGTAACCCCTGAACTGTGGAGCGCCGATAAAAAACCCCCGTCATTTCTCGTGGAAACCGTTTTTCGATTCCGTACTCCATATTCTTCCTTGATTCAACCATACAAGTTTCAGGATTCTCGAGTTTAAAGTGGGGTATTCCGTGCTTTATCCTCGGGATGAACTTTTAATGCTGGAGATAGAAAGAACATAGCATCTTATGGAATTGTCATGGGCGAACATATTATTTTCATCTTCCGCCGTCGACTCAGAATCCTTTTCTTCGCCTTTTCTTTTTATTGAAAGAGCTCCCTGGGTGAGGAGTGTCTTCGCTGCCTTCCACCACCAAAAAATTAAATTAGCATGTCAACTCGATATCTTCAACATTCACGGATGCGGTGAAGGATGGATACACAATTTGATACTGCCAGGGGTCATTTGCCTGTGTACCCCATCCCAGGTTCTTGACTAACAATTTCAAAACGGTGAAGTCCTCTCTGAAATGTCTCAGATGGACCCCCTTGTGCACAATCCTTTGATAACAGGCAGTGTTGTATTCTGCGCTGATTGAAGACCCCAGGTAGATGTTTAATGGAACCGTCTAGCTCTGGCCCACGTACAAACACTGCGTATTGTGTGTAAAAGAATAGTTCATCATCGTTTTTGATGAACGCACTTCTTTTGTAATGATATCTGTCGATCCTTAGCTTTCTCGACGTGTATGAAATAGATATGTGGGATAAACCGTACTTGCAGCCTTCACCATCTCCGTTATTTGTTTTACCCCAGAGAGTCATGTTTTGGCATGGACAAAGGTTAACAATGCCCATGTTCCCCAGATTGCATTATATAAAAAAAAAGGACGACTAACTGGGCGCAATTTGAGGGAGGTAGAGCAGCAGTGCCATTGATCATTCTCTAAAAAGTGAAGCAACTGCCATCTCTGTGTTGAAGTTATCACAGTTCTTCAGAAATTGACCAAGCATGCGAGAGTGAGGGGGCCATTGATCTTAAGAAACAGTTTGAGTGGGAGATTCAATAAAGGTGGGATTTTTGGCCTCCTGAAGAGAAATTTGAGGTTGGCCTTGATTTCCCTCTTCTTCGGGTGAGCGTGCCACGTTTGGTTCAACCAGTTCACAAACTTGAGGCAGTGTTTGCAAATCCTGCCCTGTACACTACGGAATTGAATACGGGCCCGTCGGTATACCACGCGAAGCGCGAACGGGGAAAATGAGCTGAGCATTTTATTCCATCCCACTGATGTGGGAAAACAGGTGTAGAATGTGAGTATTAAGGGTAGGTGGTAAGAAATTTTTTGTATCTAATGTTGAGGAATTAGATATGGCATATGAACAAGGCCGGACACAATTTATTGCAGAGAGAGAAATGAAGGGAGAAAAAGAAAGAGAAAGAAATGAAGACCCCAACACTCATCTATGATCTATGAGATGATATTTTAATTTTCCTTTAGGTTTTTGACGTACACCATGATAACTTCTGTAAACCTTGTATGTACTGTACGAAAGCCTAATCTAGATAGTTATGGAAGTGTATAATTTAACTATATATAACCTGTACGGGTTGTACTCATGTGAGTGCGCGGCACTAGAGTAGAGGCTCGAAGAGCGTGGGTATGCTAAGGTCCCCTAGGAAACTCGAGCACTCAGTAGCTAGGCGACGATATTCGCATAGAAGCTCGCTGCCAACGATGCTTGTGGATAGCTTGCATGGGATTTTGTTCATCTCCCTCCGAACCAAGCCATTCAAACCTTGTCCTGCGCCATAAATAAGATCTGGCATGTTCTGTGTGTAACAGACGGAAAGACTCGTCCCTTTTACTTTATGCTTGGCAAATACTGGATAGGAATCAATAATGGTAACAATAATGCCTTTGCAATCGCGAAAATCTTATAATTCATAAACGTGCTATGCTAAACTCCGCCCAGATCACCAATATGGCGGCCGTAAACCGCTCAATCCAGACAACGTACTTTCCACTCCAGAGACAGCTGTACTACCCTCCTCCTTTTTGCGATGACCTCCAAGCTCAAGTTGGATCTGTCGATGAATATGCACTAGCCAGTCAACGTAACTTTGGGCGTCGTTGTTTCTGTCTTCTAGAAGAAGCCTGGCAAACTCGTATTCAGCGCCATCTACCCCTTGCCGTGCAAGCTGTATCGTTACGGATTTGGAGCCGCGAATGGTGGAGAGGTATTGAATAATATTCCGCACTTGGGCATTCAAATGAGTTTCCAGCAGAGGAATGGATGAAATGTTGGGATCGAGAGACTGTAGTGTTGTTTTGCCGGGGCCAAAAAGGTCCTCGAGAAGATTTGGTGAAACTTGGGTATGAATCCAAAGTAAACAGATCTGACCATTGTCCACCAGGTAAGCACCGCCCTCTTCGATGCGGGAGAAGGATGCTCGGAGTGCTGGAGGAACTTGAAGTTGCCCTTGCTCGTTGGCGAAGCCGTCTTCTGGGCTAAGGTTATGAATCGGAATAATACGAGGGTATAGATAAAGCGAAAGTTCATTGCAGCCGAAAGAGCGAAGCATCCGCATATCATGGACTCGACGATCGGAAGTCTCGGGGCCAGCTGTTTGATGTCAGAATGAACCTTTGTGCCAAACAACAAGCATAGATATATCTCGTTTATAGAAATAGAGGCGGTCGCTGAAAACCTGGTACTTACCCTTGAACGCGCGACATTTCACCAAACTCAGTATATACATAGAAAACTCCTTCATATTCTCTGGCAAGACAAGCTGCCCAGGAGGATGTGACAGCGAGAAATTCTTTCGGTAGCCCGCAAGGATATCGATGGTCCTCTCGGTTAACCCAGCTCGGATATCTTTAAGTGACTTATCAGGCACTTTAGAGGCAACTGTGAACCCAAAGTTAGTATTACTTCCTACATTATGCCATAACTCAAACCAACCTTCTTTGGTCACTATATTAACCACAGCATCCTGATCAATTGCCTTCATCGTTTCCATCCCGCCCTCGTTGACAGCCGCAACAATATTGATGCATCTTACTCGTCGCTGGCCGCTAGCGGTGGTGTACAACAATGCAGCTTGGAAATGAGCATCTAGTTTCGTATCAAGTTTTCCGTCATACGTGAAGACAACGCCAAAGGCCTTGTCTGCATCAACACTGCCTAATTGCAAGTCTGAACCGAAAGTGTGCTGCACGAAGTTACCATGATAGGATGAGACTTGAAGTCCATTGGAGCATCGGACTTTTAGCAAAGCCTGGTAACCCGTTTCCCTATTTACAGCATGAGAAAGCTCATTTGATAGTTTCAAGACATCGCGAGGAGCATGGAAGTTAGGATATAAGAAGGTCTCCCCGCCGGAAACTGCAGCCACATGGCCTATGTTGCAAAAATACTTAGCATATGCCGGCAAACTCATGAGCGTGGAACTTACCAATCGTAGCTATGTCTAGATAGGCACCACCACACGACGCCAGGAAGAAGTCAATTCCAACTCCACTCTCAGATAGCTTATTTGCGGTCTTTTTCCAACCAGGGTGATCAGTGGTAAAAAGCTTCTTTTCGGCATCGGTGCCCGATCCCTTTCCATCATCTCTCATAAACAGTCGGCCTGGTCCCCAAGTTGGTAAGCTTGCTAGCGCGCAAATCATTTTGCCACCGGTTTGTTCCAAAGCAGACAAGGCGGCGTTTATCGCAGGTAATAGTGCTGGTTCTGGGTTTTTAATATGCGAAAATAATGTCGGTATTTGTGTTAATAATGATGAGATGACGTGCCTGGAGACAAGTTAGTATGATAAAAATAAAAGGGAGAACGTATGCTTCTAAGTACTTTGATTCATAAGGATCAACAAACAGTCCTTCACTCAAAGGAACGAAGGGATCATCAAGATCAGTCATGACAATCATTTGGGCTTGTTCGAGGCGAGACTAAGAATTGGTAAGTAGTTGAGATTTGGACAACGAGGCTAGTAAACGTACGCAAAGATTATAGAATTGTACTTCTTTATCAAAAGTAATTATTCCGATTTTTGACCCTTCAGGAAGTTTCTTCGCCGGTGTATTCTCGTCCTCCGCTGCTTGGTCGTCGCTATCGCACCCATACAGGGCCGCCATTATTCCCTCACAACATGCTTCTAAAAAGCCTCGAGTTACTGATTCTTGTGAAACGTCGATCAGGAATAGCCAGCGTAGCCCTACAGGAACTTTCCCCCAATATTCTTTAGGAACCATATACTCCACCGTTCCCATCATCAACTCGGGGCGTTGCATGCGATCCACCCTGACCCCTGATGGATCCAGGGGCGAAAAGTACTCAGGTGGAACTTCGTTAGGAAAGGCGCACATGTTGCATACAAATTTATTGCCTCCGGATCTGAACATCATAAAAGGATTTATATATGCTCTGCACCTTCGGCATCTCGGAGGACCAGCGTCGCCAAAATCTAAGACAGGGATCGGTTGTTCGCCAGAGTCTAAAGGAGCAAGAGGTTGTAGAACCATACCAAGAGGAAGTGCAGTGGACGAAAGGAATTCGAGCGTAGATGGGATATTATTAAGCGTAAGCCGAGCGAATTTTGGAGAGGAATTGCCTTGATCGTGTGCTACAAAAGGGACAGCTGCTGGAGGGGGGATGTGGCGTTCCATCGTGGGATATACGTGGTTGAGATAATACTGGGCAGCAACATCACGCGCAATTGGAACGCCTGGAACTTGTTCAGGGTCAACCTTCCCTTGGGTATGTACAGAGCCATCGCCAGCAGGAGAAAATGAGGGTTTAGCGCTTCCACCAAAAGAAGGCTGTCCGGCCTGTAAGGGCTGTTGTGAGCCTGGAGAAGCTGGGTGAGAATATGGAGAGCTTGGTGGAGGTGGTTGATTCATTCCGGGATTAAGAAACTGCGATTGACTCTGCATTCCGCCTTGTGGCATTCCATTGAAAGCTTGTGAAGTAGGAGACGGGGCACCAAAATCGTGGTAAGCATGTCGATCTTTTTTCTTGTGAGCTCGAACGCTTCCGCCCATAGCTCCACTGATTCCTAAACCGCCCATTTGAGATGACAATCCCCCCATTGCATCCGGGCCGGGAGTTGGCCCATTTGGTCCCGGAGGATATCCGGTTGAACCCATGGGCCCGGCGGGAGGCGTATTCTGTTGGGTCTGTTGGTAACCCGGGGGGCCAGGAGCAACCGGCGGGTTGAATTGCGGCGGCGCAGGCTGATCCTCGCCCTGGCCAAGGGAGTGATAAGTCGAGAAGTCGGCCATGTTGCCTCAGCCTGTCCCAGATGTGGTTTCGCCACAGGAGAACTAGCGGGGCCCTCTGGATTAGTTCGCGGGTGTCCGCAATTGCTATTCTGCTATATCATAGCAAAGGAGGCGGAGGTTTGGCGTGTAGAGACTGCAGGCGTCCCTGACGACAACTGACCACCTAGCTTTATTTCCCATTAGCGGAGCGTGGAGAAACCTTATTACAGTGCGGATTTAAGTTGTGCCGAAGCCGATCTCTAATTGTCACGTGACTCATCTTCAAGCCTCAAGATGTCTGCTTTGGTGCGGTTTCCTGTGTATGAACGTCTCCTACCCTCTCTTTCGCAGCAACGTTGTTGTTTCTGTTGATACATAAAACATTCCTGTCCGGATGTTTTTCTCTCCTCTTCTGTTCTTGTCTTCTTTTTCCTTTCTTTGCTCTCCTGGCCAGTTGGCACAGATCGCTGAAAAGACCAGACGTTTCCACCAAATATTTCCAAGCTCACTGCCCTTTTGTAATCAATTTCCTTCCTGAGATGCTAACGCTGCTTGAGGTTGCATATCTACTTATTATTATTATTATTGCTTTTATTTGCTCCTCCGGCATCCTCTGATGCTGGTGTGGGTTCAGAAGCCTTGGCCATGGCCGTGGCCGCATTTTCAATAATGGCCCTGGGGAACGGTGCCCTGTGTTCCAGACCAATCAGCCAAGTGGATACTTGAAAAGTGTTTGGAACGCCTTTTGAAGTTTCGATATGATCCACCAGAGGCGGGATCAAAAATACAGTTTAATACGACCCATTCTTATAATCACGGCTTCAGAAAATGTCTAGTGCAGGGCACTATCTTCCAGCAATCAAGCCGGGTGTCCTGTTGCCCTGTTGTCCGCGATCAATTAGACCAACTTGGCTTCGTTGGTACATGATTTCAAGTTAAAGCATTCCTGATTTCTCCCTGCAAGGTTTACCACTGATTCTCTCATGGGGAACCCGGCGAGGCCAATGTTGTACTTACGTGGAGGATTGCCCACTTAAAAGCCGATGCACCCCCGTTGTCTGATCTAATGGCACGGGTTATTGCGGCCGATTGGTCGGTAGGAACGACGTAGGGTTTACATAATGCCTCGTATCTCGGGCAAACTATATTTCGATCAAGGTTTTGATAAACTTCAGGGCAGCCGATTCACGGCGATAACCTACCAATATCTCTCATCCAATTGATCTTGAAGGATCGAACGTGGTTGCGGCCGTCCCTGGCTGTATTACGGGTCAGAGTACGCATCTCACAGGCCACTTGCCGCTAGGAACCAGGTTGCCCCTGGAATTCACCCCTGGCTAGGCTAGGAACCGATATCCTCTACTCGCCCCTCTGTTGAACGTCGGTTCAAAGTTTGTTTTAATCTTCCAACGGTTATGTCCAAGGCAATAACTAGCTGATGCCTTTAGTGAACCTGGACGCGCGCTTTTGTGGGCTTCGCCCCTGGAACCCGAAGGATTCAGGAAAACTCGAAGCGTGTTCCCAGAGTTATCCAAGTGGCGCATCACAGATGTCTGCATATAAATACCCCGATGGTCACCTCGACATGCCCTTGTGATTCTTCATTGTATGCTCTAAACCAGTCTTTACTATTGTTCCTTCGATCATTTCTTGAACTGTCAAAGTTTACCTTCGTTTTCTATTTACACCTACCTTCTCTTAAGAGATCCACCCCGACCCCAGTCTTTCCTTCTACAAACTTTTAGTTCATCATGTATACCAAAGCTTTTGTTGCTGCGGTCGCTGCATTCGCTACTCTTGTGCCAAGCGCATTGGCAGGAAATGCCATCATTAAGAACAATTGCCCAATGCCGGTTTATCTCTGGTCAGTCTGCAGCAATGACAACGCGCCGAGACAGACGATCGAGGCCGGTGGCTCCTACAAGGAGGAATATCGCGTCAATCCAAACGGCGGCGGCTGCTCTTTGAAAATCTCCGACACAACAAGTGATGCCGAGGTCACCCAGTTCGAGTACACTCTTTCGGGGGCCAAGGTGTTTTACGACATTTCAAATATCGACGGCTATCCATTCGTGGAACATGGTGTCTCTCTCGCCTCAACCATCCCCGATTGCCCAGTAGCCAATTGCCCAGCTGGCGTCAGATTGTGCAAGGAAGCCTACAACAAACCAGATGACAACCACGCGACTCTTGCGTGCTCTTCTTCCTCGGATCTCACCATGACCCTCTGCACAGGTGGCACGCAACGGCGCCATCAGCGTGAATTCACGAACTAGCTGGGAATCTCGAAACTTTTCAAACGCCGCGCTCTTTCCACCTACTCTTCTTTCGCTACGTTCTTTTGCACAACATTCCTTTTTGCGAAAATTTACTTCTCCCTTACCATTTATACCATCTATAAACTCCCCAATTATACATCTCTATATATTACATCGCTAGTACGATGCCCTGTCACCCTGTTTCGCAATCGACTTGCGGGGTGTTCTATTTTGCGTCCGTTTATGACTTGTTTATCTTTTTCTGGGGGGTTGGAAGGTCCAGCTCTGGTTGGACCATAACATTCTTTTCTTGCTTCTCTTGCGACGATAGATTATAAACACTATATATCAGCGTGGTGGGCTAGATATCCATCACGATATAAATGTCATGCTTTTTCAAGGCCTGATATACAAGCCAAAACGAAATCAACTTTTATTACTACTACTAACTACTACTACTACTAGTATTCTTATTATTTTCACCCATCTGCATTCCTTTTCTCCTCTTTTCGCTTGTTTCCATCTTATTATTTCCTGGGCATAAATTCCTTGTTTCATGTGAGGTGTCATTGCAGCGTGATCGTCCACCTACAGATGCAGAATTTCTCCTGCGCTCCTAGTAGCCTTAAGTGGATGGACTGACGTGAGATTTTACTTGATCTGGCCAGCCTTAGATGAACCACATACCTATTGTTCACCAGCAGTCCCTTCGCTTTGTTCCTACATATCTCCGAGAGTGCCGCGACTAGTAAGTGCGTGGATTTGTCGGGCAACTTTTGACTTCAATGTGACTCTCGGAGTTTTACGGTGGAACAAGCCTGCCCAGTGGCTGGCCCTCGGAATATCACCGTTGGCCACCTACGCTAACCTATATCGGCTAGGCAGTCCTAGATTAGAGTTTAGTCAACAAAGTTAAAATTGACCACAATGCTTATGTCAGCAATATTTTGCCTTTTCATTCCAGAGGACCAGGAGTTAAAAGCTTTGAAAGGTGGATATTATTTAGGCGAATAAATGTCAGAAAAAAGAGGACGCCTCGATCAGAACCACGGGTGCTGCAACCTGCCGGTGGATAGGCACAATATAGCCAGGCTATTCATGGAAGGAACAATACTTATGCGTAGGTGGGTGCAATTGCGGGTCACCTGATTAACGCCTGTCAGGGCCCTGAATCCCCTGGTGGAGCAACCATGGATCAACTACATCTTGCCCCTGGCTGAAACCGCGCAGCGAACATTTTCCAACTGAAAAGTTTGACACATTTTCCGACCCATGTTCAGCTGTACTGTGCTCAGGGGCAGGATTTAATAATTTTATTTGAACATGGTCAGGCAGCAAAACCCGAAAAAATGCGTCCAATGCTCGGCTAGAATGCTCTCAGCATGATGGTTCTTGCGCACTCGCGTTGGGCCGGGCCCATGGCTCACACCCGGTCTTGCAGCTGTCATATTGATCTCCTCCATGCACATCCCCCACCTCTCAGCGCTCATCAATGCAAGTCATTTGTCCCTTTGCGGGTCCCTTACCGCCTCAACTAATTTGGAGGCACTGACCATGATGGCCCCGGCCACTCTAAAAACCACGGGTTACCTACTTCAGGTCCAACTGGGCAACGCTGATGGCCCATGGGTGATCAAGTAATGCGTGCCAAGTGGTAATGTGAGCGATTTTTAGCGGAGTGAGAATATTCCCGTGCCGGGTTATGACAGATATTTTGCCCGGCCCATGTCCAACTTTGACAGTGGTAGATGGTCGTGAATAGAACCACGACTCGGCGGATCGGGCTGAATTTGTTAGCTACCTAGGTATATTACTAAACAACGCTAAAATGAATACAACCAATAATTGTCGACTCTGAGGTTAAAGCAAAAGTTAGCAGCTCCTGTTCCAAATTCGCCAAGAAAACAGAAAGTACGAACAACTAGTTAGGAAGGACGAGTCGCATAAGTTTTCGTTGAAAGGTTATTTGCCCCCATTTGATCTTAATGGCTGCGATGAAGCACTAATTCGTTTCAGGCCATTGCGGTCCGGCTATGAGCGGCTAGAAACTTTGCAAGAAGGCAGCTCTTATTCAGCAGGGCAACAATCGAGTTGTTGCCCCAGTCGCAAGGGACCCAAATCCTCGAGCCTCTTCCCTATTTCGCCAGTATCTAGTGAGGGAAATTGTGGAAAAAATATTTCCGATGTGCTCATCTTTTCCCTCAGTTTAGCAACATCTTCTTCAGATCGCCAAATATCATTTGACATGGTAAAAGTGGAGTGTGTCAAGGGTCGGAGAATTGCCCGGCCCACGCCAAACATCGATGGGGCCAAAAGGCCTAATTCTATCGTACTCCGCATTTTCTGTCCAGCAAGAAGCTCTGATCCCTGTCTGCCTTGGCCACACCGTCACTAATGCCTTCGACGGAGTCTACACGTGCCTTCGCTTCCCCCACCACACACGTGTAGGTCCTTGTGTCAATGCCAAGGGGTTCCTGGAGAGTTGACACGCAGAAGCCCAGCCTAAACACAACCAATTGATCAGGTCTCCCTCTCCCCACTTCTAGAATTGGAATTTGGTGATCGTTAAGTAGAGGTGATAGTAGATCCGAACCCCGTTTCCTCGCTGATTAAGTAGCTCGCTGCCAACTTGAACCCCACTAGATATCCGCCTATGACATTGGAAACACCATCATCCTCAGCACATACCCGCTCAGGCTTTCACAACTTCATGACGAGATAATCGATGACAATACTTGCCCTAACCCTCAATCTGCAGAGACATCTCCAGCTTTTCATCCTTGGCTATCGGGAATCCAGGCGATGTTGACCCAGCTCACGAACAAGTTGCCCCAATACTTTTCCTTCCTCTATGAGGCTGATATCTGCTGTTGCTTTATTCAAGGATGGGCTTTGATATATTATAGAGTACTTCGCGTTTCCAATGTAAATAAAACTATAAATATCTATACCTTTACGTGGGCGAACATCATTTGAAAGATCACTCTTTAACCTCATTCTCGTTTCTGAATACTAGGATTGGGCACTATGTGGCTCAGATTCTCAACATGACAAGACTGTCCAGATTTTTGCTTCAAAGAGTGATTGATATACTAAAGCTCTGGGAGTCTCTTTTGCTTCAGCGTCAGGACTCTCTAAATCACAAATATCTCTGATTCAAAACTATTGATCGAATGGACTTCTGGTTGCTGGTTCTGGCAAGCTACTGTCATATATCTTGTGAGGTGAACCATATTGAATGGAGTCTAGATTAAATTTATGTATGCACCATGTATATTATTAGTCACCTTATCCTTTTTTTATTAATATATTATCTTGCAATACGTCGTTTACCATACCCGAAATTCCATATCTATATCCAAAGCCTTTATCGACACCAAAATGGAAGGAGACCTCTCCGGTCCTATTGATAGGATGAATCTAACTTATGAATGGGGACTTGAAAACCTTAATCCTGAAGGGGTGACTGATACTGAGTGAGTGGTTGAAATGGCTGATGCAGGGTATGAGAATATATATTACTTTAAGTTTTCTAAGCTCTATTCTTCTAAAATAAGCTAACTTACAGCAACTACTTCTTCTTAATTGAAAATTAAAAGATATAGCAGTGAAAGAAGTGTCTTTTATATTTAAATATCATATTATAGTTGAACAGTGTTT